>JAVRXN010000013.1:38357332-38659832 GCA_033556935.1 Timema podura | reverse complement strand
TTTGTCACTTCTCGCTTATCCGAGCAGGGCTTTGGGACGTCGGTGGCACCCCCCAGGGTCGATGACGTAGTTCCCAAGCCCCTGGATAAGAGGATTGGTGGCACCGGGGAGTCTGGCGTAGAAGGACTGCGCCAGCTTCCGGAAGTGGTCCTTGATGGTCGGCATATCCAGGTCTCGGTGCAGATTCACATTCCGAACGTACCAAGGTGCGTCCACAATGATCCTCAGACACCTACTCTGGAATGCTTGCATCCTCCTCATATACGTGTCCGCCAGGTGGCCCCAAGCGGGACACGCATAGTCGAGGATCGGTCTGAGCAGCTGCTTGTACAGTGTCAGACCGTTCCTTGTGGACAGGGCGCTACGCCTGTTAAGCAGTGGGCCTAGGATTCCCAGCCTTTGCTTCGCCTTGGTCAGTCTCTCTGTGCAGTGAAGTCGCCAGGTCAGCTTGGTGTCCAGCGTAAGTCCTAAGTACTTAGCACTGTCCGCCCATCTGATCTGTTCTCCGAACAGCCGGAGTGGGGCCGGCCTGTAGAACTTTCTTTTCCATGTGAAGAGCACTGCTGTACTCTTCTCCACGTTAATACTCGTTCTCCAGGTAGTCAGCCACCCCTCCAACTGCGTCAGGTGCGTCTGGAGTCGCCTCTCCACCAGCTGCCCTCGCCACGACTCCGCTACTAGAGCCGTGTCGTCCGCATACAGTGCTAACTTGGTGTCTGGGGATTTCGGAATGTCATTCACATACAGACTGAAGAGCACCGGGCCCACGAGGGAACCCTGTGGCACTCCAGCCCGGATGCTTCTGACCTGGGATGTGGCGTTCCCAAAGGTAGTGGAGAAGGTCCGGTTGGATAGATAAGATTGAACAATCTTAACTAGGTAGAAGGGAAGGTTCAAGGAGAGGAGTTTGAAAAGGAGACCTTCGTGCCAAACACGGTCGAAGGCCTTTGCCACGTCGAGAAAGACAGCACCAGTCAGCCTGTTGATGTTGAAGTTCCTCGTAACCTGTTCCACGAGCCGGACAAGTTGATGAGACGTAGCGTGTCCCGCCCGAAAGCCGAACTGCTCGTCCACCAAGATGCCCGCCTCGCGAACATGTCGGGTCAGTCTCGTCAGTAGTAGTCTCTCGAACAACTTGCCCAAACAGTCGAGCAAGCTGATCGGTCGGTAAGACGAAGTTAGGGCCGGGTCCTTACCCGGTTTATGAAAGCAGAGGACGTTGGCGTGCTTCCAGAGCTCTGGGAAGTGACTCAGGAGCAGGACGGCGTTGAATAACTCCACGAGGAAGTTAATCGCCTCCAAGGGCAGCTTTCGGAGGACCGCGTTATTGATGCCGTCGCGTCCGGGGGCCTTGTTTAATCTTAGAGCGGCTAACGCCCGCGACATTTCTGCCGCCTCCGTGGGCTCCGGTTCATCCAAGGGTCTGTACGAGACCGCTGCGATGACCTGATCCACGTGCCCAATGTGTACCGGGTCTGACGGGTTGTCAGTCGGTACAAATTGCGCCTCTAAGTGCTCAGCGAGAGCATCGGCCTTCTCCTGGTCGGAGTTGGCCACCCCGTTGCGACCTACAATAGGCGGCCTTGGTGCGGGAACCCGCATCAAGTTCCTCGTCATGCGCCACAGGGACCTGTCCTGTACGCACAAGCTCTCAATCTTGTCCTCCCAGACACTGTTCCGGTATTCTTTGACCATCTCGCGAACCGCATGGACTTTGCGGCTCCAGTAGGCCTTGTCTACCGGGTCCCTCGAGGTTTGCCAAGCCTTCCTCAGCCGATTTTTCTCCCGGACGTGCCTGAGGATAGAATCGGGCAAAGAAGCCTGTGGCGCCCTCTTAGGACGGTGCCTCGGCGTCGAAGCTTCGAGCGACCCCTTGATGGCGGAAGTTATGAACTCCGCACCGCGATCGATTTCTGCTGCTGTTCGAAAGGTAGGAGTGGGTCCCAACCTCTCTCTCAACACATTCGTGAACTTGTCCCAGTCAGTGCGCTTAAGGTCAGGTTTTTCGGGGGGGTCTATGAAGGACACCGCGCGTCCCAAGTTCACAAGAACGGGGTTGTGATCCGAGTCTAGCTCAGCTAGAGACTTCAACACCAACCGCCTTCTGATCCCTCTGGAGACAACGAAGTCGAGGACGTCCGGGGAGCCAATGGGATTGAGAGGGAAGTGGGTAGGGGTCGGGGGACCGGAAGCCACCAAACCGTGTAGATCTATGACGTCGCGGAGCAATCCGCCGCGAGCGCACATAATCCTAGAGCCCCATGAAGGGTGCTTCGCGTTGAAGTCACCACCGATTAAAACAGGCGTGGTACCTCGAAGCAGCACCTCCATGTCAGCCCTCGTGGCCTGGTTGAACCGGCGGTAGGGAGGGAAGTAGATGGAGATAAGACGCACTGGGCCGGTAGAGGTCACCAGTTGGATAGCCGTTGCTTCCATGTGTTGGAGGGGAGGAAGAGAGACGACGTGATGGTCAAGGCCCCTCCGGACCAGGACCGCCGTCCCACCCCTTCCCACATCCCCCGCTCGGTCACTCCGATGGCAGATGAACTCCGCCAACGAGAACCTCACTGCGGAGCGCAAGTGGGTTTCTCCCAACAGCATTACGTCGACGCGATGCTTTGCCAGGAAACTTTCCAGCTCAGCCTTCTTCCTCGCGACTCCGTTGGCGTTCCAGAGTGCGACCGTGAGCTCCTTCAGCACTGGGGGTCCTCTATTCGGGTGCACTGCCATGAGAGACCAGGTAGAGGATGATGTGCTCCATGACCAGGTGGCCACGGTTACTCCTCGGAGATTCCTGGACCTTCCTCAAGAGACTCGATGAAAAGTCCCAAGGATCCAGTCCCGGAATCTCCTTGAGAAGCTCAATACAAATTTTGAGCTTTGTAGCTTCATCCTCAGGGGTAGGGTTGGGTGTGGGGGTGGCAAGGTTGACAGGGGTTGGAGTGGGGAGTGGTAGGAAGGGGTTGGAAGGGTGAAGGGGTTTGGGGAGGGTGGTGCGGGGTGCGGGGGTGGGTAGGGAAGGGATTGGGAGAGGAACGGTCTTGGACGGGTCCTCGACCGATAGGGATGAACCGGATGCGACCGGTTCAGGTAGAGTGGCTTTGGCAGGTGCCTCGGCCTGGGATGGAGGGGTTGGTCTCCCTGACAGCGCACTGGCGAAAGATTGCACCAGCGGCTTTGGCTTCGGAGCTGGAGTCACGGTCACCTTCCGTACCGCAACGTGCCCCGAGGGTTTCTGGCCTTCGCTAAGGCCATCCGTCCTCCCTTCGCTAACCTTGGAGGCCCGTACTGTCCCTGCCGCCCGCAAGGACTTGTACGTGGGACATCCACGCCAAGCCGAGGAGTGAGCTCCTGAGCAGTGCAGGCACTTCGGAGGAGATCGTCTCTCCTCCGGGCACCCGCCCCTCTCGTGGTCACCACCACAGAACCCACACCTAGGATTAGCGCGGCAATCCCTCCGCACATGCCCAAACCGGAAGCAGTTCTTGCACTGCACCGGGCCTCCGGGAGACTTGTACTTCTCCACCTTGACGCGGAGCCCGCACAGGACTGATATGGAGTACAGCCTTGCGGTTTGCTCCCCGGGAGTCAGAGAGACAACGAAGTTCGGCAACCGTTGCCTTTCTCCGGTCCTCTGGTCCCGTTTCCACTGGGAGAGCATCTGGGAGACAGATTTCACGGGGAAACCCATCTCCGCCAGCTCTTCCTGGATGTCGTCAGGGCTTGTCCGTGTCAGGAGTCCCTTCACCACGACCCTGACCAGTCGCTCCCGACCCAGCTCGTAGGACCAATGCTGGATCCCCAAGCTCGGCAAGAACTTCTGGAGGGCGCGGTAATCTTCCTCCGACCCGCACTGGAGGCGCACTCGATCCCCCGGCTGCCTGACTGCCTCCACAGGCTCTCGAACCTTGGTTCGAATGGCCCTCGCCACCTTGGAGTAGTCCTCCACATCACACAAGATGATGGGAGGGATCTTCCCCTTGGCTTTGGGAGCCGGCCCAGAACCACTAGTACCAGGCTGAGGCGAGGCACGGCTTGCGTTCTTACCCTTAGGTTTCCGCCGCTTCTCACCTTTAGTCAGCGCTGGCGCACCCTGGCCCAGGCCACCTCCGTTTTCGCTCTCATCACCAGAGCTACCGCCTAAATGGTTAGGGTTGCCCCCCGGTAGCTTCCTGGTGTTGCCGGCCTTCCCCCTTCGGCGGGGTCTTACGGTCTGAAACCCTTCAGACTCATCATCCGACCCCTGGCTCGACTCGCCTCGCATCAACGGGAGGTCTGATCCTGAAGATAGTCCCTCCACGTCCACGGACTCGCTCGAGCTGTCGACACGCGGGAAGCGTGTGACCCGGTCTTCAGAATCTGAAGAGAACTCAGCCGGGCGTTTTTTACCTGCCGACACCCCTTGGCGGGAGGTGTCGGAGTTGACGCGGGCTTGTGAGGCCCTTGCGATAACGCGTGCGTCACCGCCGCTTGCCGCGGTCTTTACCGGCGACAGATGGCTTGGCTCCCCCTGGTCAGGGCTTCCGTTGGCACCGTTAGGTTTCCACCCATCGTGCTGGCGGGAGCTTTCGCCGTCCATCCCGGTTTACGGGCTGGCGGCCCTGAAAAGGGCCTCCAGTACTTGTTGGCTGCCAGCGGCACGCTCACCTCCTGTAGCCGGAGGGGCCCCGCTGGGCACGCCCGCATCGGCATTGCTGCCGACGCTTTGCTGGGGGCCGGCGCTGGTCAACGGGCCAAGACCCGAGGACGCATCGCCGGATGCCCCGGTGGTTCCACCAGTGGCACGCAGCCCTCCTGAAGTCGGAGGGGCCCCGCTGGCTTCCCCATGGCCATCTGCGCCCACCTCACCGGTACTTGGTGAGGTCACGCTGGCCGACGTGTTGGCCCTAAAAAGGGCCAACGTGTTGGCCCTAGAAAGGGCCGGCGTGTTGGCCCTAGAAAGGGCCGGATCGTCACCGAGCGGTGACTCTCGCTGGGCTCGGTCAGCGGCACGCTCACCTCCGGTAGTTGGAGGGGCCCCGCTGCCTGCACCCGGTGGGCTGGCCACGCCAGCCCTGTTGGCCCTGGAAAGGGCCGAAGACTTGTTGGCCCTAGAAAGGGCCGATTCGTCTCTCGAAAGAGACTCCCGCTGGCCTCGGCCGGCGGCACGCACGACTCCGGGAGTTGGAGCGGCCCCGCCGGCTTCGGCCTCGCCTGCAGGCTTGTTGCCCCTCGAGAGGGCAGCTGCCGCTAAAGCCTCGGCCTTCGGGCTCGTGGCGGACCACTTGCCACCCGGCACCAGCTCCTTCCTGACCGGAGGGGCCTTCAGTCCCCGCGAGCGGAAACCTTCGACCCCGCCTGCCTGGACGGGCAGCACAAGCCTGCTACTGGCGGCGGTTCCCCCGACGCTCGCCGCCAGCTTCCTCCGACTCGGGGCCGGTCGCTTCCCGGGCCCGGGATTCTTCTTCGCCTCATCCGGCGGTCTTCTCCCGACGCCGACGCCGACTCCTTTCTTCACCTTCGCAGAGGGCTCCATCGCAGACGTTCAAAACAGCAAACCGCTAAAGACGCTCGAACAAGCCAGGAACACGTAAGGGAGGCAGGACGATACCTTGCACTCCCATCGGTTGTTAGCGTGGATGGATACTTTGGTCGGTTGTGAAGCCACGCCACGCCTTTCACCCTCCCTCCTACCATCCCACAAAATAGGTTTTAGACTTGCACTCGACGGGGTCAATGGCCTTAACTGATTTATTTTAAAGTATAAAATAATCCGTAGTAGTTTCAGTTGATTTCTTTGCATCTATAAAACCTAATAATCAGCGTCGAAGGGAACGAAGACTAAACGGCAATATTATAAATGGTTTCCCTCTTTATCACCACGCAAATTCGGACATATTTTACTCTAAATTATAAATTATTTTATCTTACTACCCCGTTCGTGTAATTAAATGCGAATGGGTAGTAAGACGCTGTAAAAAACCATAAAACAAAACCAATAAACACGGAACCTCGTGCCGTCCTTATATGCGATGCCAAGAATATCTTAGTCCCTTTGTTGGCTAAGTTCATAATCGAGCAATTATAATGTATTAACCAAATGTATTCTTATTTATAATGTAAAATAATTCCCAGTTACTGATCTTTAGCTAAATCATAAAGACTATTTCCAAAAAATTTCAGATTTTATAAATCTTACATCAGTAAATTACTCTTAAATAATTTATTTTAGAAAAATAAACATTCATATTTATTATGTAAAAAAAAATTAACTATACAAACAATACTAATAAATAAATGTGAAATAATATTTAGAGAAGAAGAACGAATGTTAAAGAAAGCGAGAAATATATAAAAAGAATAAACAAATGGAATAAGTAATCAAATTATTAAAACCAATATTTATCACGCATCTTTCCCATCTTTGTGGTTAAGGGGTTAGTGTTTAGTGTGGTTGATCATAAGTCTAAGGATTTCAGGTGCTTTTGACTAAGATATTTACTATTTGGACACAGTTTCACTAAGCTATTAAATTAATAGATGTATAAGTGCTAGAACTGTGGGTGAAGTTTTATGTGAACTGGTCTATGTTAATTTAATTTGTAAGGCGTGACCCTTTAATTATAAATAGTAAACTTAATATATTGAAGAAAGAAATATGTTGAAACGATTAGGATGACAAGTCTAAGCTATATTCGGAATAAGACTCCAGTTGTGGGTTTTTTTAAAAATAAATTTGTACCTTAAATAAATAAGGATCCATATCCCAAATCCTACCTTACACATTAATTAAAAATTGAGTTAGTAATTGAACATTTATATTTGTATGAAATTTATTTATTATGGAATACTATTTTTATTCATCACGGCAGTCATAAAATTGGTTTATTTTCATAAAACAATGTTTTTAAAGATATTTAAATTTAATCTGAAACAAGATATAAATTTTTTGCACATTGTCCCTTATTTTCCCAATACACAGAACTAGGCTATAAATCAAACTAACAAGGTTTTACATATATTTACTCTTTATGTAGGAGCCAATTAATTTAAACAACATTCTGTCGACTAATTATAGGAATTATCACTTGAGTAATTTTTCCTCTGTGACGGACCATTGTCAAGTATTTTTGGGGGGACTCGGTGGTTATAAATCACTTCTGTATTGTTTCATTCACAAACAAGATTTATTTTCTTTTTTTTTATCCATAAAAAAGTGAATGTAAACTTAAGCTTAGGGCCCTAGTATAAATTTATTTAGGTATTATTAACAAGGAAATAATTCACTGACTAATTAGTCATGGCAGTAATTAATTATGTGAAGTTTTTAGTTCGTCAAAGGAAGGGAAAAATACAGATTTTGTAGCTTTATTTTATAAAGTTGTGTAAAGACATTTTTTGTTTGACGCATGATGTAGGATCAAAGCAGTTATTCTATGTTTTCTTCGTTAGTAATTTTTTTGTTCTTTCTCCCCGGTATTATTTTTTAGTCAAATTAATAACTACGACATTTCATTTTTAATCACTCGTGTGTTAAAGAGGAGATGACAATGTGTACAGTAAATAGAAGAGTTGATTATCTCAGAGACCCAAAAATGGTATGAAGTTTCAGCACTGGAGGAACATTTTCGAAATTTATTGACACACATTTTTTTTAAAGGTAAAGAACATTTGTTACATAGAAATTCTTGGAATACTTTTTAACTAAAAGTAAAAAAATAAAAAATAACGGTTTAGTTTAAATAAAAACAAGAAACAAGAATAAATTTGTTTTATGAGAACCTATTTGAACTTATTATTTAAAGAATGGCATGTATAGTTCAACATCATTAAATAAACAACATTATGATATATTAATGAGCGTTTTCAGTTTTTAAAATGCTTATACATTTTTTTACCAGCACATATTACTACCCATAGGTTTTATACACATATGCTAACTATACCAATATGAAAAATATGAGAAAAGTTGAGTTTAGAAGAAATGTACCCGCATTTGCGTGGAGTAAGAGTGTACACCCATTTAGGGAAAATCGTCCTCAGTATATCCGACAGGGATTCGATCCCCAATCTCATTGTCACTGCCATTCTGTTCTATTGTGAGATTGACGCCTTAGACCATGTGTCCACCGAAGCAATTATCTTCTTCTGTTAAAATGCACCCCTAATAGATACACCACCAGGGATTTTTCTCTATAGACTCTTTTTAGCTATAGTTTTTATACTTTCTCAATATTAGCTCTTGGATTATGTTTGGTTTGGTAAATATAGCTGTTTATGAATCTTCTGGAAGACAAAGATGAATCATTAATAAATATTTGATGAATTTTATACCTAAAATGGCTTTTTTGATAATGATAAGTTCTTGTAATGGAGTCACACCCCCTTCACAAATTCTTAAAACTGTTCAATGTCCCTGCAGCGTATTAACATTTCCTAACCCAGTACAGAGTACCACGAATTTAGAGCGATATGATTGGCCCTAGATCTTAGCGTGGCTAATCGATAAGCGCAACAAAGGCATAAGTGTTGCAGCACATATAGCCTACTAACTCGGAGTTTGCCCTCTGCTTCGCTCGCATTGCAGTTAGGTAAATTACTTTTTTCCCCAGCGAAACATCTATACTAACAAATACTCCATTTCAAACACGTACTTTGAGGAGAGGATTTCTATACATTAAGAGGTGAGCTGAAAGATAGAAAGCATATAAAATACATTTATGGTCACTCGAAGTATTTTATTAATAAGATGATAAATATTAGTAAGATAATGACGTATTATGATTTTACTATATTAAAAATGTATTATTAAAATAAAATAATTAAATACCGTATAATCAATTTAAAGGAAGGTTTAAACAACAAAATATAATATTTTAAAGGAATGTTTAAATACTATATGTAGCTACGCAAATTATGTTCGAACATTATAAGCCACTACGAAATTATTTTAAAAACCTTTAAAAAACAATGAGGAAAGTTTCACATATAATAACTAGTTACAAAATAATAATAAAAAAAATTAAATACACTTTAGATGAAGGTTCAATAAGTAGTTACAAAATAATTTTTAAAAAACATTTAAATACGCTTTAAGTAAAGGCTCAAATATAATAAATAGTTAAAAATAATAAACAAATATTTAAATAGACTTCAAGAAGAGGTTCAAACATAACAGGTAATTACAAAATAATAATAAAAAACATTTAAATACACTTTAAGAAAAGGTTCAAACATGATAAATAGTTACAAAATAATAAAAACACATTTAAATACACTTTAGAAAGGTTCAAACATTATAAGTAGTCATACAAATTATTTAGAATACATTCATTACTTCACAAGAGTTCCTCCAATTAATTAATTCTGAAGATATATAGTAAGACAATATTAGAACACAGGCTGCACAGTATAACGCGCTAGTCTCGTGTTAAACAAGACTGCCGAGGACGGGGAGATCGAGGTTAAATCCCAAGAGAGTGCATTGATAGTGGTTTTTTCTAGGTAGTTTCTTCCGCTCTTCCCACGCAAATTCGAGTGCACTTCCTCTAAACTACACCTACATCATCCTAACCCATTATCATAATTAGTGAATAGGCTTATAAACCAAACGGGTAGTAAGACGTGGTGCTATAAAATATATATGTTACTGTGAATTTGCTGAATTCATTATTTTGTAAAATAACCAATGAATATATAGAATCACCGTAAGCAATGGTTTATTTAACAAAAATAAATTTATCTAAATTTACCGATGACTTTATTAATTCCCAATGCAGTTTGGTGAATGTATGAAACATTAACTGTATTATCTACATTTACCGGTGATTTTTTTAAATATCTAGTCTATGTGGATACAAATATAGAACATAAATCCAAACTAACTAAACTAACCTAGTCTAACCTAACCTAAGATAAAATAAACTATTTAAGCTTGTCTAAGCTAACCTAACTTGCCTAAACTAACCCAACCAAACCTAATCTTGACGTGACTTACTAACATTCACTGGTGGTTGAGGATGATTTTGTAAAATGATCGGCGAGTATGTGAAATATTAAGTACATTTGTTTTACATTCACCAAGTGAACCAGTGGCTTTGTAGAGTCACCGGTGACTTTACAAACTCATCACAGTCAGCACATTCACAGTAACATATGTATTAGAGCACAGAAAGGAACATTATTAATGCGTTTTGACATGTGATACATTTTGACGAACACTGCTACACATAGATCACCGTATACAATGCATATTATAGGTGGGTATACTATATAATATTTATTATATTATTTTCACTAAAGATCTAAATACATACCATATGCATAAATAGTATTTACTATAGCGCGTGGGAGGAGAAAGGCGGCGTAGGCAAAGAGAAAGAGAGACTGTGCAGCGTAAGGACCAATCATATCGCTCTAAATGCGTGGCGCTCTGTACTGGGTTAGGAAATGTTAAAACGCGTTCCGGCAAATTGGGCAGCTTTCAATTGATGATGGCCAACAATAGTTAATACTGACGTACTAGGAAACCATTAAGCCCAACATACGCTAATGACCTCTCGTTCATTCTTTTTGCAAAATTTAATTACACTAATTGGATAAGGGCGGTATAATTTAGAGGCAATGTACTCATATTTTCGTGGAAAGAAAGTAACATTTTTTAAAGGAAAATCCTCACCATCTCATAACCACAAAAATACGCTAAAAAAATTCCATGGTGTGAAACCATAGGAGCTATACCGACAAAGTGGTCGTGCCATTAGCGATGATAGGGTCAATATTTGCGGATAGAGGGGTGTCACCTGGTCAGCATATTGAGCCCTCCATCCATTGATATCAGTTTTCTAGCCCGGAGCTGCTACTTCTTTATTCGAATAGCTCCTCATTTTTCGTCACGAGGCTGAGTTTGACCCCGTTCCAGACCAACTGATTCATAGATAAATTTTGGAAGGGCAGGTATCGAACTCGGGACCTCTGGATCTGTAGCCAGGAGCTCTGTCCACTAACCCACAGGGGAAGTCAGCTAGACCAAATTATTCATAATTTGTAAAAATGACCTCTGGACACAGGAAATGAACCCAGGCACGTCCTGAGCACGGTCCTAATCTGGGTAGCTCAGTGGTAGAGTATTGGCGTGTGAAGTCAAGAGTCCTGGTTTAATTCCCGTGTTCAGGTGTCCTTTTTAAAAATTTATGAATATGACATCTGATGCGGCTGTGTCCGTAATAAAGATCATTTAGATCCCCCAAGCCTCGCTTCTTATGTACAATTAATTGTACAAACGTATACTTTCTTAATAGACTAAATGAGCTGGACCTTTAGTCTGCATGTCCATAGATGCGGTCATAAATTAAATTAAGGAACCTTCCAACACAATAAGAAAATAAATAGACCAAACCCACTTGGGTAGCAGCATGCTCTAAGGCGTCACTTTCGCAATAAACTAGACTGCCGATGACGGAGAAATCGGGGTTCGAATCTCACTCGGGTGTACTGAAAGGGGTATTTCCATAATGGTTTTCCCACTATACCTCCACGTAAATGTGGGTACACTTCCTTTAAATATAACCTTTATAATCCCCAAAACCATTAGCGTAATTGGTACGTAAGCGTATAACCCGAACGAGTAGTAAGATGCAATTAAAGAAAACAAAAAAATTGTACGGTACACCTACTTTCTCTCTCCTTCACCTAAAAATGGAAACATTTGCTTGGAGCTCGTAAAATATGTGAGATTAAATAATATACACTGTTACAGAAATATATATAAAAAGTAACATCTGTGTCCACCAAATAACATAACGATTTATTTCGCATCTTAAATAGTTGTGGAGATATCATAACAAGTTATTTATTATCTTAAATGGTTGCGGAGGTATCATAACATGTTATTTCGTATCTTAAATAGTTGCGGGGATATGATTAAAATAGGAAATTTATTCTGGTGTAAAATACCCTCAATTCATTTTCGTGGGGAAATGAAATGGGACATTTTATTTGAAACGTCAAACAGTGCTTGGATACGATTTTTAGTAAAAATCGGTTCAGACGATTTTGAGCAAGTCAACTTTTCCCCTTTTTGCACATCAGTAAACTACCCTTAATTTTAGGGTTGGATGGATAATTACAGCAAAAAAAAAACACTCTGGGGAGCCTAATATAAGCCATGGTTTCAGCTCTAGTTCCAGTAACAGACCAACAAACGGCATTACAAATATAAAAGTTTTTAGGGTTCATAGGGGGAAGGTGGTCATGGAAGTCTACATCCACCAAAATCTTGAGCTCTTATCCTTTTTATGGTCACAACTTTAACCCAAAGGGTGGTGTAAAAAAAAAAAGCCACTTATTGATCCACGCTGTATAAAACGAGAAATGAACATCTAAAATAACCAAAAAAAGCAATTTAAAAAAATCAACATGGGCCCTATATATATTTATACATACGGGATACTTAATTTTGTAGACCTCGATGGTCTTGGGGTAGAGTTCTCGCCTTAAAAGTAAAGTTAGGATCCGATTATCGTGGGTTCAAACCCAGCGGACTGTGAAGGATTTTCTTGAGCGATAAAAAAAATCCGTATCAAAACTTCCTTCGGAGGGGAGGTAAAGTTGTCGGTTCCATGTCGATTATGGCATGTAAAAGAATCTTGGAAGGTATGTGAAAATACATTTCCTGGCAAAATTGGTGTCACCCATAGCAACTATCGTGAGCTGATATTATCAGTCGGTTCAGAAAGTACACGTTAAATACCTCAAATAAATAAATAGTAGATAATTGATTTTCAAAACTCCTTCTGAATTAAAAAAAAACATATTAAGAAATCAAAAATAGTGTCAATATCACTCATGAAATCTTTACCGTCATATGAAATTAATATAATTGTCTCCTAAACCATGTAACAATTTTAGTGAAGATTATCTTCAATATAAGAGCAAAGAGTCCGTATCGAGACATGCAGACTAAATGTCTAACTAGTTTAATCTCGTTTGCCGGTTATTAAAATGTCGTCTTTCGATTCGAGGCCGGGTGAAGCAAAAGTGTTTTTCCCTAAATAGTTTCCTACTTTCCTTCCATATAATCGTGGGTACATTTCTAAATGATTTTACTTCCATCCACCCCTCCCCCATTAGTATAATTGAGTGCTAATAATCCGGATGAGTAGGGAGATATGGTAAAAAAAATCTGATTTACCAAAATATAAGATTTATAACAACATTTGACAAGTCCGACGCCTTAGCTCAGCCGGTAGTGCGTCTGCCTACGGAGCTAAGGCTCCCGGGTTCGATTCCCAGCATGGGTGACAAATGTATCATTGTTGAAATGTGGGTTTACCCTTTCAAAGTGATGAATTAACGGCTGAGGGCTGGATGTTGTGTCTGTTCTAGATTTAAGATGAGCGTAATTAGTTCATAGGCGTATAACCTGAACGGGTAGTAAGAAGACCGGTGCTAAAAAAAAAAAAAAGCAACAAATCTTTAAAATGTCTGAATTTAACAAAAAATCTCAAAAATAATAGAAAAAAACCAAATTCCGTAAAACACCTGATTATAAGAAACTAATTTAAAAAATGAGACTCATAGAATCATAATCAGCTTAATGGAAAAATAGATTACATCGAGAATGACAAAACCAGAAAAGAAATTGCAAAAAATAATGGATACAATAAAGAATTGATAGAATGGGTGATTGTAGCTTGAATGGGGATAAAATAAAGCATATACTACGATGGTTATTTTAATATAACAACAAAGGATTTATCTTTTACTTTCTCTCTATCTTACAGGTAGAGAAAGTATTGTGATCGTCAAAAAAATCGAACTCGAGATTTTGATGAATTTTGACGTTTCATGACTTCCTGAATCCGAAAAAGTGGTTTTTGAATTTCCGTCTGTCTGTCTGTCTGTCTGTCTGTCTGTACCTCCAACTAGAGCCTAAACTATTTTACCGATTGAGCTGAAACTTGATATCTAGGGTTTTCATAGGGTTGCCCCGAGGGGTTTTTGGAATTGGATATCTACCCCTAAAATTAAGGGTAGTTTACTGAAGGGAAAAAAGAGAAAAAGTCGATTTTCTCAAAATCGGCTCTAACGATTTTGATTAAATTTCATTTAAGAACATTAATAAATATTCCAAACAGAATGGCTACTCTCAGTATTTCGGCAAAATCGCTTTAAGGGCTCCGGTCTGATGCGTAAATTAACATTTTTTATAATAGCTCCGAAACTATTTGAGATATGAAATTACTTAGCATTACAAATATGTATATATATTTATAATACAAATATTTTATTCGAAACATATTTTTATAAAATCAATAATTTTCATTCTATACGCAATTATATATATATTTTTAGCTTTTTGGACATTAAAGCTTAAGTATTGCGATCGTAAAAAAAACTAACCTGAAATGTTGATGGATTTCGACGTCTCATGACCCCCCGAACCCTAAAAAATAGTCTTTGCAATGCCGTATGTCTGTGTGTCTATTAAAACTTAAAATTAAGGGTAGTTTACTGAAGGGCAAAAAGAAAAAAAGTCGATTTTCTCAAAATCGGCTTTAACGATTTTGATTAAATTTCATTTATATATATTAATAAATATTCCAAACAAAATGGCTACCCTCAATATTTCGGCAAAATGGCTTTAAGGGCTCCGGTCTGATGCGTCAATTAACATTTTTTTAAATAGCTCCGAAACTATTTGAGATATGAAATTACTTAGCATTACAAATATGTATATATACTTATAATACAGATATTTTATCCCAACCTTATTTTTATAAATCAATAACTTTCAATCTATACGCAATTATATGAATTTTTTAACTTTTTGGACATTAAAGTTTAAGTATTGCGACCGTAAAAAAAAACTAACCTGAAATGTTGATGGATGTCGACGTCTCATGACCCCCCGAACCCTAAAAAATAGTCTTTGCAATGCCGTCTGTCTGTGTGTCTATAAAAACTTAAAATTAAGGGTAGTTTACTGAAGGGCGAAAAGAGAAAAATTTGGTTTTCTCAAAATATGCTTAAACGATTTTGATTAAAATTCGTATCTAGGCGTTGATTAAGATTATAAATAAACTGGCTATTTTCATTTTTCTATGAAAATGATTTTTAGGGTACTTTACAGAAGCGTTAATTTCCTTATCTCCACAACTATTGGAGAAACTAAACAAATTATCATTGCAAAATTGTAGGACTATTAGAAATAAAAAACTTTTATTTGACATATATTTTTATAAAAGCAGCAGTTTCTGAGATATTTGCAAATATATTAATACAATTTTGTGAACTTTAGTTGTAAACATATACTACTTAAGTCTTAACGCAATAATTCTCCAATGCCATAGAGTAATTAAATATAAGTATCTAAAAAAGTATGTTATTGTTCTTTAAATCTCTTAGGAGAAATGTTTGCATAGCAATGATTTATCTCCATTTTAGACTCAATAGTCAATATTTACATTTTTATTGGTCAAAATGTATAAATGAATACTTAAATATCAATGCGATGACTTGAAGATCTGCAACACCTTATAAAATGTTAAAACTTTAACCAGAATCGAAATTTTAATACGAAGTGTTGACCCTTGTGGAAGACATTAAACTGTTTGAAATGTTCTAAGGTGGACAAAGATGCGCCTCTTTTCTCATTGATTCTATATCATTGTATATTATTTTATGCGTGTTCTTATGTGGAGTGGTGATGATACAATGTACATTATTCCGTTCAGAAATCTTACGAGTTTATAGAAAGAGAGAGAAAGTCTGTGCGGTGCTCCGTACCATTTATTTTAAATAATAATTATCATTCAACAACAATATAATTCGAAGAAAAATTAAATGGATCACTTTTAATCAGACAGAGAAATAAACTTGTGAAATAACAAAAAATTTAAAAAATATATAATTTCATCCTAACCTATAAATCAAATCATTGAAACCAACTATGATTAGCACCAACTCTCACACAAAAATCATCTATGATGAATCTGATCTTTATAGGATTAAAGTATGTGAATGTGTCATAACTTATAATCCAGTTACCTTTGAATGAGGCATTCTTAAGATGTGAGTGTAGGCAACGCAAGTTGAAGGCAATAATGTTTAAGTTTTTATATCAGAACATCTTTTTGACCAAAATAAATATAATATTTTCCAATAGAAACATAGAGTTTAATTTTCTTCACATGGTGACCTCAACACTTTTTGAATATCTGTCAAGGGTGTCCTGAAATCTGATGAAAACTTTATTTAAACTGCCTTTAATTCGTCTTCCCTGCACTTCCACCTTAACTTGTACCTTTAAAGCTACAACATAGTTAAATGAGGTATAATATGCTTCTTACCCTTCAAGGTGAGCTGTGGAAAAGAGCGTGTAAAGGACAGCCAGGCCGTCACTTCACACATGTTTCAAATAATATAATATACCCTATTTCAAATACATTCGCAGATATTCATGGAAACACAACAGTAAAAGTGTCGGTGAACAGTGAAAATGTCGTTTGGCAGTAAAAGTGGAATTTATCAGTAAAAGTTGAGTTTAGCAGTAAAAGTGTCATTTTACAGTAAAAGTGTCGTTTAGCAGTAAAAGTGCCATTTAACAGTAAAAGTGTCATTTGGTTATAAAAGGGTTCTCAGCACTAAAACTGTCTTTGGACAGTAGAAGTGTCGTTTAGCGGTAAAAGTGTCGTTTGACAATAAAAATATCTTTAACAGTAAAAGTGTCATTTAGTTGTCAAAGTGTTGCTCAACAGTAAAGTGTTGTTGAACAATAAAAGTGTATTTTATCAGCAAAAGTGTCGTTTAGCAGTAAAAGTGGCATTTAGCAGTATAAGTGTCATTTAACAGTAAACGTATCATCATTTGGTTGTAAAAAAGTGCTAAGCATTAAAACAACCGTTTGGCAGTAAAGTGTCATTGAACAGTAAAAGTGTCGTTCATCAGTAAAAGTGTCGTTCAGCACTAAAAGTGTCATTTAGTTGTAAAAGTGACGTTTAACAGTAAAATGTTGTTGAACAGTAACAATATCGTTGAACAGTAAAATTAGTGTAGTTGCGTGTATAGAAAACTCCACCAGGAAGTGGCGTAGACCACATGAAGGTTATTTTATAGCAATGACAGTCAATTGCAGGACTTGTACTTATGTAGGCTTGTTTCGGAAGTATTAAGCTTCCAAAGTAGAAGTCGAACTATAATAAATTAAATAGAGAAGAGACAATAGATAAGGAATGTGTTTAGAGAGCAATATAAAGTTGATATGAAAACAAAAACGCATGGAATGACATTTACAAGAATGTTTCCCGAAAATTCGAGGAGTTGGAAGTAAATTAAAATAATTAGTACGACACAATCGCACATAATTTCTCATAGTTAGAAAACAACAATAATTTAAAAACTGGTTATCAGTAAAAATACACTTAAATTACGTTTTATTCTTAAAGAAAACATTTTATTTTGATAATAATACGAAACACTCTAAAATTTAAATAGAATTAAAAATAACAATCAACAAACTAACATCAATAGACTTTTTTAAAGTAGGAAATACATTCTACTTATCATGTAAAAAAACTCCTCAGACACCCATTTGGAACAAAATCACTATATATATATATATATATAAATATAAATATATATATATAAATATAAATATATATTTATATATATAAATATAAATATATATATATGTATATAAATATATAATTTCAGAACTCGGTTGTTACTTGTTAGTAAAATTACCCTTCATTTTGTATCTCAAATTAAAATCACCTCGAGGTATGGCCATTTAACATTTAAATATCAAGTATGAAAAAAATACATTAAACCATTTGATTGTAACCCCATGGCCACACAGAATTTTAAGTCACTATTTTGATTTCGGGGGCACATAGAACATCAATTTAATTATTTATCCACTTGGAGCATAGGAACGCAACAAACCTTCGCCACTCATGTCTATTATTTACCCACACGTATGAGTTTGTCCCATGATTTAAGGTCATTCGACCATCAACATTTTATTGCATTATTTTAATAAGGGTATAAATAAAAGCTATAAATATTGATTCAATTATTTCAAATCATTACAGTTCTCGAGTTATGAGTAATCAAACTTACTATTTTATCAATGTTATGTACTCATTTTAAGGTAAAGTAATTCATGTATGGGAATTAAATTTATTCTATCTAGACATGCATATGAAGTGTATGCAATGAAGTATTTACAATATTTTTAATAAAAACAGTTTTTAGTTTATAAGATATTTAATAGTTGTAAAATTACATCATTTTTGATATTACACAATTAATTTTCGTTTTAACCACGATACTTTGATTTTATATAATTTTGTAGTACATAATATCGTTATTTCAAATTTGTTTGGTTTATTAGACTAACTCTACTATTTTATTTTATTATGGACACCGTTTGATCAATGCAAACGTAAATTTGTTATGTCCATTTCCTGAAACTTCTTGCTTTGACTGTACCTAACAATAACACAGACTAGCTGGCCAAGGAAATATCGGGCTACCCCACTGTCCGACTAATGACCCTTAAGTGTTTTTTTTTAGCAACACGTCTTACTACCTGAGTGATGAGTTGTGACATTTATTTTGTCCTTTTTTCCTTCCCCTAGTAATTTGGCACTTGTATACTATTTTACTGTGTTAGTTTTATTCTTCAACTCAAAGTGTCAAAGGAACTCATCTCTTGGTACATCAAAACGCGTATTGCTTTTAAACCTATTGTTTATCTGAATATTACAACTAACTTCATGAATGTATAAAAATATAAGAGTTTCAATTTTATTACTGGTTGTAAATTGAACATAAAAAAGTATATACAATCTTAAAAGTTTTGAAAATACATCCAATGTCACATGAGTACTGCATTTCTTTAGGCATTTTCTACAAAAAATCATAATTTTTCGTGTTTATTGAACATTCCTTGTCCAACCCTAAAAAGCAACGTGCATCAATACCAAGAAAACGAAACAAAGAGGCGAAATCGAACAAGAATCGATATAAATTTAAAACAATGATATATTTGATCTACGATGTTTTCATACGTAATAAACTCATAAAAACGTAGGATATATATATGTGGCGTATATATCATTTACTAAAGACATAGTAGCTCCCTACTTGTTGGAGTTGGTAAGGAACTATATCATACATTTAAATTCACCACAAAGAGTTTTGGTGCCTTAAATAATTACAAATGAATATCAACACACAAGCTGAAAATCATTTTAATTACGGGAATATCCGTATGGAAGAGAATACAATTTAATTAATTTAAACTGGTTGAAAAATGACACCTTGACGTTAGAATAAAATTGAGCCCTGGATCTTAGCGTGTCAATGTTCTAGCACTGAGCTATCCAGGATTTGTCCCTCGCTCATGAAATTATATCCACGCGCACTGACGATATAAAAGTGTAGTCAATTTAGTCAGTTCAGACTATAGCTAGAGATAGGGTGATTTCACTTTTGCGAAAAACGCGAAAAGAAAAAAAAAGGGTCGAAAATAGGGTATTTATAGGTTTTCTTTGCGTTTCATGGCATTTGAAAGTGTTTAAAGCGATTTTTATTTCGCAAATTAACGCGAAAAACGCGATTTTCAGAGTATTTTAGCTAAATTATTCTATTTAGCGAAATAGACGCGAATTCCCTGAAAATGCTGTGCATTTAAATAAAATGCTGAGAATTTCTATAAAACGATGTTTTTCAGCGGAAATAAGTGATTAAAAATCATTGAGTTTCACTCGTCTGTGTGCTTCAGCTCGGGTTTCACTTGCATCCTGTGCCTTCCACAGCCCATCCGGCTAATCGCCACATTCCGTTAGTCGTTGCTTTTATCATAAATCCTTTGTATAGGCCCTAAAAACATTGACGAAAGACATTTTTACCTATTTTGCTACAAAATGCTAAATTATGCCACAAAACGCTAAATTTACAATAATTAATGCTAAAAAAACTGAAAATTAATGCTATTTTACCCTATCTCTAACTATAGCTTATGTAAATATTATAGTATAGTCCTTTATCAAAGGTACAGCTGTAGATCACATGATTTGACGTATGAATTAGTGAACCCATTTCTAGTAACTTTTCTAGTTACCATTTTCTAGTTCCTATTAAAGTCAGAGTCTGAATCATACATTCAACTTATCCACTAAGAATCTTAGTTTGAACCACAGCTTCCGCTCGGAACCCACTAATGTTTGTTGTTCCGGGGACTGGTTACCAGTGATTGATAATAACTCCATTATTTGGTGTCCCGGGGCCTTGTTACCATGGTTCATAATATTATATTGTTTTATTTCCCAGGGCCTTGTTACCACTGTTCATAATATTCTATTTTATGTCCCGTAGCCTTGTTACCACTGGTTCATAATCTGTATTCTTTGACGTCCCAGGGCCTTGTTACCAGTGCTTAATAGTATTCCATTGTTTAATGCCCAGGCCTGGCTACCAGTGGTTTATAATATTATATTTTATGTCCAGGGCCTTGTTACCACTGGTTCATAATCTGCTATTCTTTGATGTCCCAGGGCCTTGTTACCAGTGCTTAATAGTATTCCATTGTTTAATGCCCCAGGGCCTGGCTACCAGTGGTTTATAATATTATATTTTATGTCCAGGGGCCTTGTTACCACTGGTTCCCAATCTGCTATTGTTTTATATCCCGGGGCCTTGTTACTAGTGGTTCATAATATTCTATTATTTTATGTCCCAGGGCCTATTTATAACTGGTTCATAATCAATTATTGTTTGATGTCCCGGGGCCTGGCTACACGAGTAGGACATGACTTGTGCCAACTGGTTGAACTCATGCATATGCGGACAAACTGATGGACAGCCAACTGGTAAACCCAAAAAGACCAACTTAGAAAATCTATACCTTACTGATTATGATTTTAATTCACAAAAATAGCGTATAACCCGAACAGGTAGTAAGACGCGGTGCTAAAAAAAATTCACTAAATTGTTATTTTTTCCCCTTCGCTTCTCACTCCTCGTTTGAGCTATACGCATAATAAGGAATGCGAATGACGCATTGGACCATGTGGCCACAAATGTGGGTATTTATCAGAAATTTTATCAAAAAAATAATATATCATAGACTTTACTTGTTATTTTCCGTTTACGATTTTGTTGTCGAACACGTTGTTTGCAATGTATTAACTTGTCGGTCAATTGGTTCATTGAATCCATCTCGACTTTTGTATACCAGTAGGTCCTCTCATGTCGTACAGTTGTATATATTATCACATGGTCCTAAACGTGTCGATCACTTGACATGAGATATTTTTATTTATTTGTTCAACCAGTTGGCTGTCGATTACTTTGCCTTCTTATGCATAATCTTGTCGACCAGTTGGTCCTAGTCTTGTAGGTCATTTGACCTACGTGTCATTCCAACATTTTTACAGCTTGTCGGCCAGTTTGTAAGGTGCCCATAATGAGCTCTGTTAACTATTATAATAATAATGAAGAGTGATACTTTTTTTACTACAAATAAAGAACACTAAAACCTGCTTCGGTGCTAACTTGGTCTCTAAGGCGTCCCTCTCGTCGTAGACTAGATCGTTAAAGACAGGAAGATCGGGGTTCGATCTCGGTCAAGTGTACAGAGGGTAGTTTTATTATAAATTATTTCCCACTCTCTCTCTACGCAAATGCGAGTGCACTTACTCTAAATTCAGCTTTCCTAATCCCTAACTAATTCAGCGTAATTAGTACATGTAAGTATACCGCGAACGGATAGTAAGTCTTGGTGCTAAGAGAATAATAAAATAACCCTTAAACTTTCACCACTCAAATTATTTCATTAAATTGCTTAGTAATATCTTTTAGTATTCGGTACAATAAATACTTTGCGACACAGTAATAAGTACATGATTTTAAATTATTAATATTCTATGAATCTTAGTAGCCAGGATTCAAACTTAAGACCACAACTCCCGGTGAGCCATGCAGTGACCATTCATGTTCTAAATTACTAAATAACAGTGAAGTTCCTTAGCGGAAAAAAAGGAGGTAGTGCTATGACAACAGTTGTTAGGAACAAATTGCTGGCAATCCCAGCTTACTTTCCCACTCCATTGTCCATCCCCCCCCCCCTTTTCACAACACAACACCCCCCTTCAACCACGTTAAAAATTCCCTGTCAAAATGTTATAGTTTATTCATTCTAGGATAAGCTTGTTGGACGAACTAGCTTAATGAGTTTTCTTCTTCTTTGTCGACAATTCTCCGACAAGTTATCCTTGACCTGACTCAACGTCGTGTCCTTGCGGTACCCAGTTCAGAGCTTCTCTTGGGTAAAAATAAAAATGGTTAGTATATTTTACATTTCATTGTATAAATGCCAATTTTAACAATATTTTTCGACTGGACAGATCTTTGACTTGGGAATGAAGTGTCATTCGATTGATTGACTGACCTTTAACATTTTCAGTTGTGACCCAATAAAAAAAATGAATTTCTTTGATGGAAGAAGGCTAGATCTAGGTTTATAACCTTTTACTTTAATCTCAGAAGTACAACTTATTTAGTAAAGTGTCATTGATACACTTCGGTGTTTAGAATAGACTGCCAATGACGGGGAGATCAAGGTTCGAATCTCGGTCGGGTGTGCTAAGGGTGGTTTTTACAAAACTTTTTTCACCCTCCATCGACTCCAATGTGGTACATTCCTTTAAATATAACCTTCCTAATCACTAAAACCATTAGCGTAATTAGTACTTAAGCGTATAACCCGAAAAGGTAATAAGCCAGTGCTAGTGCAATAATATTTATAAAAAGTAAAGCGTCTTTAATTTTTTTAAAGTTTAGAAGCTAAAACTTTTTTTAACTGATCAAAAATTTTTTGGTAGCTTTCACCTAGCATTTTGGTGAAAACAGTATTTAAAAAATATCAAACCACTTCTTAAATAATGCGGTATTTGTAAACGTCTGTAACGCTCACCCTTAATGGTTTGCGAGATGCAACCCGTAATTCACAAAGCCCGCATCACACTTCCAATCTAGTCGACGCTTCTGTCAGATCCGGATATGGGGAGACGGCCGATAAATGCGGTCACCTTTTGGTCTTGTGTTTGACGTGAAGCGAGATTGCAGGTGAGTGTGAAGATGAGGGGGGGTTGGGGTAATTGTCCCCTCCTAGTGGAGTGTGCACTGACCACGCTTGCGCGCCCCTCACGCTGGATGCTGGCGGCTCCAGACGCTACAGCTCAGTGTGTCATCTGCGGGCCGTCGGGACGCTCACATTTGGCGTCGTTCCCGCCCCAATACTGTGGCGTCACCGGTGAACGTGTTGCGGAAGTTCTTTTCCCCAAATAACTCGCTCAACTATGACGTGCGAAAATAAAACAAATTAAATTAAGATGAAACTTAAGTGACAGTACTTAAATTTAACTTAACTTCAATAAAAAAAATTTTTGTTACGAAATATGTTTTATTTGCCCTATTAATCAGTATAATTAAAAATAATTCGGAAACAGTTTTTTATTTTAATATAAGCTTATATTTATGCATATTTGAAGAAGAAACTTAACACAACACAACATATAATTTTAATTTTTTTTAAATTCTGATAGTACGAATAAAAACATATTGGAACAATCGAAATATGTCAAAAAGCAATTACAAAGTTATAAGAATTAGTCTTTGTTTAAAATCATGATAGTGATTATATTATTTAAAAAATATGACAACTGTGAAGAGGTTTTCAATTATTTGATTAAGTATACGACTACATTATTTGATACCAATTTAATAAAAAACTAAATTTAAAGCTAAGCTCTAGAAAATATACCATGGTTTCATTCCTGTTATGAATTCTTAAGTTATTGAGTTACTCTACTCTCAAAATTGTATTTAATAACTAACCTCCTGTTTGTGACAGTTTAATGTGACGGTTTTGCTTAATACAGAAAACTAACATAATATAATGATATATTAGATTCTTTGTTTGAATTTTGCTCTAAATACTGATTGTCATAAATTGTGTAACAAACTAAATTAACTTAATTATTATATAATATCATCCACGAAACGACCCAAGTTTGGATGGTTTATTTCAAATATAAGTTATTTTTGACAGCATTTTATCGAATTGCAGTTTTTCAATTAATTTTCTACTAATCTACGATTCACTAATACAGCTATCACAGTATAATATTTGAGAGTGAATTTTCCTCTTATTCTCATTTCGTTTAGGTTCTAACACTTTTCCTGTTTTTTTTATTTTATTTTATTGGAAAAACTATTATTTAAAAATAATCTATAGTTAAATTTGACCCAGAAAATAATCCATGTCGATGTAATGCAGACCCCACGGGTATCTGCAGCGCTACCAAACTAAATGCGGGTAAAAAACAAACCGCGTGTCAGTCGGTGTGCGGCTTGCGATGGGTGTGTTGGTAGCCCTGGGACGCAGCGTGAGACCACGTGTGACGTGACACCTGACGCACACATATAATCCTGTCTACCCCCCCCCCATCACTAATTTCCCCTCCTGATGCAGGATGTGGCCGATAATTGGGTGCATAATTGAAGGTAAGTACAATGTTGTCATTTTTTACAACTGGGGCAAAAGGGGGATTGGAAATGACTTACATTTATTATGCACTATTTTTTTAACACCACGTCTTACTACCCGTTCAGATTATAGGCTTATGTAATAATTATGGTAATGGTTTTAGGGATTAAGAAGGTTATATTTATAGAAAGTGTACCCCCATTTGCGTGAAGGAAGAGTGAAAAACCCTTTTGAAAAAAAAGTTTTTTCAATACACCCGACCGAGATTCAAACCTTTCTCTTCCTATCATCGGCAGTCTAGTCTACTGCGAGAGTAGTGCGTTAGACCATGAGGCCACCGAATTGGATTATTATAACTATTGTATTATTCATTGGGTTGATTTTTCCACACTTAAGGCGTTAAAATAGTAAAGAAGAAATTATTCATAAACGTCAAACACCAAGTGTGTTTATAACATTCCTGGGTGGATTTTTCGGGCAGTAGGGGAACAAACAGGGGAGGAGGAAAATTCAAATGCCAATACAATTCGTATTGTGACCCCCCCCCCCCCCCTGTTAAATTACTTCACTCGATTCACAAATATACATTCTATTCTCCTACCTTTCATTAATGTAAGCTTTTGTTTCCCGGGTGACCTGGTAGTCTAGGGGTAAGGTTTCAGACTTCTGTGCTGAGGGACCGGGTTCAATCCTCGATCCCGGCACAAACATATCTGATTGCCAAACCCTTGCTTCACCTCTGACAAGACGTGTATTAATCACAACTTGTGAATGTGAGGAATGCCAGGCCTCCACCATGGTTCGGATCCCACGTTAAACTGTAGGTCCTTCATTTCATCTCACAATCACCCTACCATTACACATTATTGTAAGTGCGTATAACACGAACGGGTAGTAAGACGTGGTGCTAATAATACTAATGTTTCCCGGGCATTTAGAATTTAATGGTCTACCAAAATATGTGAACTTTTGAACTTTTCAATGTAGAAAATATTTCAACTTTTAAATTATATTTACAAGTCTATATATGTATTAGGTCATGGAAAATAATTTTGTGTTCATTCCAGTAAACACCAAACTCGTGTACTGTTACAGATTTTATCAATATTTAACCTAATCTAATTGGCAATATCTCAGCCACCTAGGCACCCTACCCCCCCCCCCTTAACGACGCTGCCTACTTGTTGAATTCAAAACTATTTTGTGTGGATGGGTTGCATCTTAACTTGACGCACCTAAGCACTCTAAGCACTATCACACTTAGATGCCTGTGTACGAAATAAAAAGAGATGGAAAAAACTAGCAGTTCACCCTACGAGACCGCTCATCTGATGACACTTACTTACTCTCTTCCTCTGACAAGCACAAACACTCACTGTACTATTTTCGCCTGGATAGCCTTGACTTGAACATTTTATATTCTTTCTTGTGTCATATTCGAGATAAACATAATACTTTCACACATATTTTTAATCTAAATCCTGGTAGAAAGAGTTCTACAGATAATTTTATGGAATGCATAAAGTAGCCTGAGCATTAGCCGATTTAAAAAACATATATTTAAGAAAAGACTATTTTAAGATACAAACAACATTATTTTGTCAATGTAAGACTATTTTTAAAGTTATTTATTATTTTGGTTTCAAAGTTATATATTTAAAACTCGCCGAATGAAGCGTAGATACACTAACTTGTAAAATCCTATCTAAGGCACTACTACTTTTCACAGTCAACTAGACTGCCGATGATAAGATCAAGGTTCGAATCACGGTCGGGTGCTCTGAGCGTGATTTTCCCAAAATGATTTTCCACTCTCCCTCCACGAAAATGTGGTTCCTAAAAATATAAACTTTCTAATACCGAAAACCATTATCGTAATCATTACATAAGCGTATAACCCGAACGGGTAGTAAGACGCAATACTAAAAAAAAGATAATAAAAATATATGTATCCATAATAATAGTTGAGAATCCACAGTATATAGACCCGATTCTGGGGCCACGTGGTCTAACGCACTACTCTCGTGTTGGACTAGACTACCGAAGATGGGGAGAACGGGGTTCGATCCCGGTCGGGTTTACTGTGGGTAGTTTTCCTAAATAGTTTTCCAATATTCTTCCATGAATATGCGGGTGCACTTCCTCTCAATTAAACCTTCATAATCCCTAAGCCATTAGTGTAATTATTACATCGGCGCATAACCTGGACGGGTAGTAAGATGGTGCTAAAACATATATATATATATATAACTATAACCGCGTTTTACTACCAGTTCGGAGGCTATACGCTATCATGAATAAATTCCGTTTAGAATGTAGGTCGAAGATAAGCTGTAACTTTCTTCTTGAGCTCATGTAGAAATTTATTTAATTAAATTAAAAATGGCAAAGGTAACACTGGAATCGAACCCTAGATATTTTAGCTTTGCTTTTAAAGTGAATAGCGGCCTTTTTTGACGATCCAGGTGGACTCAGTGGTAAAATATTTGTGTGGAAATTCAAAAGTCCCGGGCTCAATTCCTGTCTCCGGGGTTTAATTTTTCCACTTGTTTAGAACACCATGCCTTACTACCCACTCCATGTATCCAAATTCAACTAAACTAGTTGTGTATGGATATGGAAGTTAGAATTTAAAGAAAATACTCCCACATTATCGTGTGGAAAGAGAGTGGTAAACCATTTTAAGGAAGACCACCCTCGGTACACGAAGCCTGGGTTCGAACCATGACCTCCACGTCACCAATTTACCAAATTAGACACACTTGATATTCAGTCCACCTGCCCATCTATGCGATTTTCGCTTAATTTAATTTAATTCTAATTTTAGAACTCTTCCTAGAGATAAAATCCATTATACTCAATCATTAACACAACTGATTTTATTAGTAAGGGGTTCACCTCCTTGTTTTCATTAATGTTCATCTAATTATCAAACGTACACCCTAACTATATGGAAGGTACAAGGGAAAAAGAAGGAAAGTCACATAACACATATTTTTCAGGACAACAGCTTTTAAATCTCAAACCCCAGAGAATATTTTTTATTTAATTTAAATATGAAAAATACCTCTTTTAACCATGATTTAAAGTACCTTAGAAAGTTCTCATGATTGTCTAACAGATGGCAGCACTATCACTAGCACTACAGCACTAAATGGGACTTTCCCCTTATTCCCCCCGTATCCTCCATATGTTTAAAATGCTCCTATGTAGCTGATTGAAGTCAATTGCAAACCATGACGAGGATAACTCTAAGAACCAGGGGCTTGGAACTCTACCCCTTCCTTAAGATGGCACTAATGGATCTTGTCTTTATATAATCAATCTTGTTGAATGATAACTCCTCTTAAAAGAGTCCGCATAACACTTCAAATAACACCTGACTTATGTAACTAATACATCTCGAACCAGGGTTCTACATCTTGGTGTGTGGTTTTCTGTGATATAGCTTTAATAAAAACCTAATTCGGTGGCCGCATAGTCTAAGACAGAGGTGGCCAAACAGTCGATGGCGATCTACCGGTCGACCGCGTCAGCTAGTTTGGTCTATCATCTGGTCAACTGATCAAAAAAAAATTAGAGAAAGAAAATGAAAGCGAGGGATTGCAGATTTTCCTCACATCAACATTATAAAATAGAGATATCGAAGCTGTCTGACTGATGACCATTTACAATCCTGCCTTCGTTTATGACAGAGTAACTATGAACTCTCATCCAACAAACTATCCTAAGATTATGAGGTGTCATGTATTAACTTCAAAGTCAAGTGTTTAGTGAGAAAATACGTTTTTTCAGGGATATTATATCTTATGTGGTTTGATGAAAAACTCGATTTCAGTGTGTGAAAGGACTATAAGTTATCATACGCAATCTAATTTTACTATTAAAACCACACAAAATGGCTTATTCATTTTTTTCCAATGAAGAATATGTTTTCCGTAGTAGATCGTAAAGGATTTTTCCTTCTCTGGAGTAGATACCTAAATTAAAAAGTTTGGCCACTACTGGTTTAAGGGCTCAGTCTCGTATTAGATTAAACTGCCAATGACAGGTAGATTCTAGTCGTGTGTACTGAGGATAGTTTTTATAAAATGGTTTCCCAATCTCCTTCTACTCAAATGCGGGTAATCTTCCTCTAAATTCAACCTCACTCATCCTTAACGCACAAGTGTGAATAGTAGATGCATGCGAATAGCTTGAACAGTATCCCGCAGGTTTGGGAACTTGAGGTAAGGAACACGTAAGTTAGCGTCGGCTCTAAATCCTTGATAGGAGCCTTGGATTTTGAAGAAATTATCAGATATTGATTTCAGAAGAATCAAGATATTAAAACCCTTACTATTAATATAACAAAAATATAGTACAAGTTCGTGTTGACCCAATTTGGTTGCCGCGTGGTCTAACGCGCTACTCTCGCAGTAGAATAGACCTTCGATGACGGGGGGGAGATAAAGTTTCGAATCTCGGTCTCGATGTACTGAGGAGAGTTTTTTCCCAAAAACGGTTTTCCACACTTCCTCCACGCAAATTCGGGTGCACTTTCTATAAATATAACCTTACTATTTCTCCAAACAATTAGCATAATTATTATGAGGTATTAGAGAATGGAGCTAGACTTCCAAATGTTGGAGGTCTCTTTGTTTATCTTTGGAAGTTTTTCTCTACGCAGTACAAGTGGTGCAGCTACCGTTTCGTAGAGCAACATATGACTGTGAGTTATTTCCACTGTTTGTCCACTGTGGACTCAACGACTCAAAACATCAACTTTGGCAAGTGAAGTGCGTAGAAGGACAATGTGATCACGTGGTTCCCAAATATATATAGTATGTACAATCTAAGATTTACTTGACAAATATATCCTATAACATCTTAGTTACACCTTTCTTGTCTTACGTTGTTCATATCTTTGTATTTTATTTGTATTATATTAACATATTAAATATATTTAAGATTAAATATCTTTAATTACCTGGTGGTATGGTGAGTATTGCTCTAAGGCAGATGTTGGTAATCTTTTAGGGTCCCGATCGATTTTTACAATTATCAAAGGTCCCACGATCACCCTTCGTTTCTTCACTCTTCTTTTAATTGTTTTTTCTATACATTTTGTATTTATTCCTTGAATTCAATATTTCCTCCAATGCATAGCCTACTATGTCCCTGCCTTTATAGAAAATACATAACGTAAATAAATGTACAGTCCGTTTATCCTTAAAGGTAGAAATCTTACCTTGATGGATGGCACTATGGCCTTATCTTATGAGCTGTATGTATACGCCATTCACGGTAGGAATTACTCTCTGAAAGGTCTTTTTTCCTACCAATATCCTACTATATAATAGCTTTCTGGTAGGGAAAAAGGCCTTTCAGAAAACAATTCTTACGGTGAACAGACTTAGTCGAATAATGCAAGGTAAGCCTGCCTCTTTCGTGACGATGTAATTTTCTTACGCAATCAACTGAAAATGGTTGCGAGATCGACCTATTGCCGACCTCTGCTCTAAGGGGTAGCTGACCCCCTAGATATATGACAGTAATACGCGGCGCTAAAAAATTATATTTAATAAAAATGAACTGATACCAGTGAAACAGTTTTACCATACTTTAAAAATATATCAAAGTTGAAAAATAATTATTTTAAAATTATAAAATTATTAAGTTGTTTCCCAACTCAATGTTGTCAATTAAAGAGTGCAGAAAACGGAACTTTGATACTTTTTCTAGTTCCAGCGTTATCTTGTATCGGATTTTCCGGTTAATCGGGCGTAGTATTGGATTTTAAATCTTGGACTGGAAGAGCTAAACATCACCTTAAAATTGGTTTGGTGTAATAATACACTTTCTCTTTAAAAATTACATTACCACATTCATTATCAAAGGCTTCCCTTTTACTCTAATTTATTAAAGTGAACATTACACATAATTACCTGGTGGTATGGTGAGTATTGCTCTATACTCTCTATTGGGAATACAACCACAGCCTGCTAAGTCATAAGTCATACATACTACCTCTTAACCTAAATCAACCCACTTAGTGACTTTAAAATCTGTGTATATAACTTCAATTTTACACACAAAACATAATCAACGTACGGTAAGCATTTCAACAAACCTAATTATTAATTTAAAATATATTTTGATATGTTTATTTAAAAAGAGATTAAATTAGTTCTAAAGGCTTCTTTGTAATCAGTCACACCCACTTGTCGGAGGTGCATGTGTAGGATGTGTTACTTGTTTTCAGCTTCAAAAGAAACCGTCTTAGACGAAATTTCGGAAGTATTGTTGTTATTGTAGAACCTGGCTAGTTCGTCATTGGTTAATTCGAAAAATTTGATAGTCCAAACCTAACTTGATTCCCCATGAAACTTTTATTTAAATCAATGGTAAAAAAATGCTGAGAATGTCAAATAAAGTTTCCTAGAATAGAAAATGTGTTATCTTGGCCTCCATAGTTTCTGTGTGACAATGTAATCACGTGACGCCCAGCATGAAAGAAGTAAACTTTCACGCTTACGCATCCTCAATGATTTAATTCTGCGATTTTTGTGTGTCAATTTCTCCAAGTTTTTATATTTTGTTTTTAAAATTTTCTTGTTTTTTATGTATGTACAGTAAATATTGTGTATTTATGTTTTATTTAGCATATTTAGAATGTGTGTGTATATGTAGCATACTGTATTTTGAGATTATTGATTTACTGTGTACCAACTGTGTAAATACTATTAAAATGGTTAGTTCGAATTTCTGATATTTTGAATTTTTTTTAGACATCTCTTGGACTTCGAATTAAAAAAGTTATATTATAGGCCTGATAATAATAATAATAATAATAATAATATCTTATGGTTTTATAGATAGTGTGTAATGAGGTAGACTGGATAGAACTAGCACAATATATGGATGGGTGGCGTACTTTTATGAGTGCTCCCATGAACTTTTTATTTCCAAATGCTTGAGTAAGTAATCGTTTTATAAGCATGTGTTCCTGTGTGACATTACCTCTTTGTTGAAGCCTATTAGCGAAGAATTAGAGGCCATGTGATATTTCCCACATCCTTCACCCGACTACCTTAAACCTAAATCAGACACACCATCCAGCCCCCATCAGTTAATTTATCACTGAAATAATTAGGATCTACATTTCACCAATCATACAGTTTTCGGCCATGCTAAGGATCAAAACTGTGACCATTAACTTACTAGGCCAGCACGTTACCAATTGAGCTAAGGCATCGGGCGTATCGGTAGTTAATTCAATCGATATAAATTTAAGGATACACATTAAATGGAATTTGTAAGTCTCCCATTTTTTTTTTCTGATTGGCTGGGAAGAAGACAATGTAAAGTCCTATTTTTATGGAATAGCTTTTTAGAGAATACACATTTTTTTTCGGCCCAAAATTTACAACCTATTACTATAATGTCAATGTGATTTTAAAGGTATTGATAGTAAAAAGTGAAAGTTGCAGATCACTTGACCTGAAGTATGAGTACGTGACATTAGATCTAGTAAATTCTTTAGACCCGTTTCGGTGGCAGCATAGTCTAAGACGCTACTCTGGCAGTAGGCTAGGCTGCCGATGACGGGGAGCTCGAGGTTCAAATCTCGGTTGGGTGTACTGAGCTTTTTTTTTTTTTCAAAATGGTTTTCTACGCGAATGGGGTACAATTATTCTAAATATAGCCTTCAAAATCCCTAAAAGCTTTAGCGTAATTAGTACTTTAGTGTATAACCTGAACGGGTAGTAAGACGCGATGATAAAAATTATTTGAATAAAAAATTGTTATAAAAAATGTGCAAGTTAAAAATTTCAAAAATTGATATCAAATAAAAAAAGTTTCAGGATTTTTTTTGTAGATGCTAAAAAAATTTGAGATTTTAATTTTTTAATTGACCTTGTAATAATCTTGAAGATGTTCACCAAATCAAAAATATAACTAATGCTGTTCTCATTCCCATAAAAAAAAACTTTTGTTCGAAACAATTTTTTTCTAAAATGCTTTGTTTTTTAGATATTCTGCATGTAAAATGTATAGCTAATAATATTGGAACAAGTGCTTTAATTAAAATAACAAACTTCCTGCTTATATTAAGTAATTAGTTTAAGAACACTAGTATGGCTATAGAGAAGGTTTTTAGTTAGTTAATTTAATTTAAAAAAGTTAATTCTTAGGGTACTTGAGATTATTGTTCTCAAATGAGGAGGCACTCAACCGTAAAAAAAGTTTTTAAAAACTAGCATTAATGGGTACGTGGAAACCAAACCTGAGATGATTTGCTGACAATGGAGAGGTCGGGGTTGGAACACCAGTTGAGTGTAATTAGGGTTGTTATTCTTAAATGATTTACCACTTTCGCTTCACGCAGAGTATGCCGTTGCATTTACTTTAAAATCTTCCTCCTTCATCCCTATCCCATTAGTGTTAATATATGATGTAAGAAATGGTGAACACGATAGGTATTTAGACACATTTTACTCAGTTTTTATTAGTTCCTAAATTAAGATAAGGAATATTAGTAAAATATTTAGTCATCCTTAATTAATAAATACAGTAATTTGATATTAAGGTGGGAGTCTAGAGAACGTGATCCAAGGGCGGTGTTTTTGTAGTTTTTTTTAATAGCAAAACATTTTTAGAATAAAGTAAATAAAATATTGTTCCACTAGAAACAAGAGTTTAGTTCATGAGCATAGCGGCATTAGATGACAAACCTTTTAAACGAAAAGAAAAAGTTGTCATTAAATTCCAGGACAGCCTTGACAGATATTCAGGAACTGTTGAGGTTGTTACTACGTGAAGAAAATTAAATTTTATGATTCTACTGCCTTTAACTTGCGTTTCTTTCTACTCTAAATTAAAGTCACAACAATACTAAGTTATTTTTGGTTCCTAAGTGCAACAGTTGACATTCAAGTAAGAAATATGTCAGTTTTATAATTTGTTTGTCCTTTAGACAGCACCTATCAATATTGAATTATTTACAGTACTTAATTTTTTGTAGGAGAAACACTTTATTTTCTGAAACTAACCGTTTATAATGCTTTTAAAAAAAATTGTTGCGGACCTTTCAAAATATTTGTAAAAATTTATCACACCACGTTTTTATTAAAGTTTTGAAGCTTTGCGAGAAAAACTTCCTATAAAAACGCCAAGGTAAATGCTATAACCATGAAAATAACGTGGAAAGTTTCCAAAAATATTTGTTCTATAACTATGGATTGGAAATTTCAGAAATAACAGTGATTTTCCTAAACAACCTAAGAACAATTTAAAATAAAAATAAAAATAAATTTTCTTAAGCACAGTCTTAAGCTAGTCTGTTTCAAAAAGAGAAAGTTATATCTTCAACTTAAATTGTATACGATTAAAGTCTTTAATTATTTAACACAATATTTAAAGTTTATAAAGACCACGTTAAATTTCTCAAACAAAAAAAAATATCCACCCACTTCAGTGGCCACATGATCTAAGGCGTCACTCTCACCTTAAACTAGACTAGACCCGGTTTGGGTGTACTGAGGATGGATTTTTACAAAAAGGTTTTCCCCTCTTCCTCCACGCAAATCTTGGTACGATTCCTCCAAACTCAACCTTACTCCTACTTAAGCCACTAGCGTAATTAATATATAGGCTCAAAACCCAAAAGGGTAGTAAGACGCGTGCTAAAAATAAATAATGTGTTTGCTAGAATTAACTTTGTGTTGAAACAGCAGATAATCCTCTCCGCGCTCCCATAAAGAGCCCCGTCAAAACGATGAAAAGATGCCGTCTTCTTCACGTGAAGCTTGTTAAGATGCCGGTAGTGGAGGCTGGTAACCTAGCAGTGATTTCTCATCGCTTCCCCCCTCTTCCCCCGCGTTCACGTGGCTCTGAACTATAGAGTTCCTCTTCTATTGAATATTATGAATAGCCCCATTTTAAGCCGAGACCTTTTCACTTGATGTATACAATGTTTCTCTCTCTTTCTCTTTCTTCGATCTTCTCCAACTCCTCCTAACATCTTTCAAAGCTCTATTTTATTCCTCATCCCATCCCGTTTTAACTATATAGTGACCACCCATTATCTGATACTGTCAAAATACTAAGAGGACAGACTCAAACCTAAAGCTACAATATATATAAGTGTGATTGCCAAAGGAAAAAACTTTTAGACAATTTTTATTTCGTCATGTTTTGGTTTCTGTTCGGGCTGTACGTACAAGTGTTAGGTACGCTAAGATAAAGGGGTAATTTAGGTAGTAGTTGCTGCTATGACCACGTCTTACTACCTGTTTCAGGTTATAACGCAGATGTATGATAATTTAATATAAATGGGGTAGGGATGAGGAAGGAAGCATTTCAGAGGTAATTTACTCGCATTTACCTGGAAGGAGAGTGGGAAACAATTTAGGAAAAATCAGCCTCAGTAGATCCGACCAAGATTCGAACCCCATTTTACCCATCTTCATCGGGTCAATCTAACACTAGAGTGACATCTTAGTGCTTAGTCCGTTCAAGGTCGTATTTGAAACCCAAATTCGCGTGGATGGAGAATGGGAAATCGTTTAGAAAAAAACATCAGTACATCCAGCTGGGATAAGAAACCCAACCTCACCTTCACTAGCATATTACACTAAATGAGCCGTACATTTAGACCACGTGTCCATCGTTGTTCGTTTCCAGAATGTATAAAAATAACTATATTGAATCATCAATATTGGTGGAAACAGTAGGCCAAAAATTATTGACACCATTTTAATATTTATTTATTTTGCATCGTGACTTGCTAGCCATCCGGGCTCCCACCATTTGACTAAACTAATGAAGTAAGGATTAGGAGGATATGATTTAAAGTAAATGTACCTTCATTTGCAAAGATAGAGATTGGGAAACATTTCAGTTAAAACACCCTGTCTGGAATTAAAACCCAGACCACCTGGTCATCAGAAAATAAGACTAGACGAACTTGTTTTTATACAAAATTCAGCGCTTCTAACACTCAGGGAGGTAAGCATTACAATGCCCAGACATGGGTCCGTGTTTGAATTGATATATAAAGCTCAGGCTACTAATATCTTACTACTATCTAGACTTACTCTACAACTTGCACTCGAGGGTGCTGTATGGTAGAGCACATAAATGTTAAAGACGTTAAAAAAAAACACATTATTTTAGAAGTTGTTTGATATTTTTAAATATCGTTTCGAACAAAATGTAGGTGAAAATTATCGGCAGGTTTCTGACGATCTAAGAAGTTTACACTTTTAGTTTAAATTTAAAAAAAAAGTGAAGTTTTACGAGAAAATTTGTACTTCTGAGATCAAAGCAAAAGGTTAGATAACTAGATCTAACCTACTTCTATCAAATAAAGTCATATTTTAATAGGGTCACAACAGAAGATTTTAAGAAAATGTGAAATTGATCCGGGATTCATAAACGTCTTATCAATGATCTACTATAGAGCCCATTCCAAAATTCTACAGCATTTATCAATGCTTTCCCAAGCAGCATCCTTATTACTACTTACTAATGTTATCGATATAGGCCTAATAATACGACTGACGCTAAGTTGAGAATGCCACAGAATTTTAATGTACCTTTAGATTTACCCTCGCTAATGGGTTCCAAAACCTTTCTACAGTCCAACTTGCACTGAAAGAATTTTATCTGAATGCTTGAAAATTAAAATTAAAAATATTCCTCATTGAAATTGGGCTGTACGAGCTTGTTCACACAAAAGGTGCAGTGCACAAATTTAATGTAAAATCCTGGTTATTAAGTCATAATATCTCAATATATAGATAGTATGTATAATTTATATAAAAAATAGTATATATAATTTAATAAACATGTATCATTGCTACCTTTTAATTCCCAATTTCGTCCAAGTCTGATAATCAATACGTTTGTCCTATTCCGTATAATTTATCTTCCCATTGAAATATATTGTCACGAATTCATGAAGCGTAAATATGAACGTACTCAGGCAATATTTAAATGTTCAGTGCACCCCGGTTTTCTCTACGTCAAATATCAAAAGGTGATTTGTCATTTGTATTTTTTATTGTTCAAACTTTTCCCATTAAATTGAGCGTATTTATCTCCGCTTCTCTACTTTTTTTTTGTTCATCATGGATTTTAATGTTTTGGTGGATGAAGCTTGTTATCAAATTAAGTCACCACCTATAAAAGCAATCTTGTTGTTTGGGTTTATTTTTAATCATATTTTAGATTTGATTTTATAAAAATATGTCTTATCAATTTGACATCAAATTTTTATAGGAAGAGCCTTAGCTGACATCTATAAACGTTACTAGATTTATTACCACTTCCGCTGTTACTTTTAGTAGATATTATCAATAAGATACCTATAAAATAATACTAATAAAATAATAAAATAGCCTGCTTCGGTGTCCACATGGTCTAAGGTGTCACTCTCGTAATAGACTAGTCTACTAATGACAAGGAGATCGAGGTTTTAATCCCGATTGGGTGTATTGAGGTTGTTTATTTCTTAATGGTTTTCCATTCTTCCTCCACGCAAATGTGAGAAAACTTCATCTAAACTCAACCTTCCTTATTCTTAACTCATCAGCGAAATTAGTACATAATTATATAACCAGAACAGGTAGTAATACTCGGTGCTAAATAATACAATTTGGGAAAAACCAAGTGTTTCTTTTTTTAAGTGTCTAGGAGTACGTTTCAGAGAAAAATACCCCTTAGGTTTATTCAATTGTGATAAATTTCAATAGATCTTTATATTTATATCTCTATTCTAATAGATCTATATGTACCGTCCTTAAGAAATAGGAGGTCCAAAACAACATAAAAGAAAAACAATATGGCAAAAACAAGGGCAATAGGAGCGAGTGCTTGGAGCTCTATGCTTTGAAAAAATCCAAAGACCAGAAATCCGCTACTCCCACCAGTTGCGGTTACTAATATTGGAGCGGTCTACCTCACAAAACATTCTAAAGGAAGATTTATAACTTCAAAAAAGATTCCTAAACAAATAAAATAACAAATAACTTAAATCACATAGATTAAAGGTTATCTAAGGTCATGGTTGTTTCTAGTTATGAATAATGTCATGACTGATTTCAAAAAGATATTTATTTGTCAATGATTCAATGTTTAGAGATAATATATAGATATATGACAACGTTGCAAAAGTTATATATATTTGAGACATTAAAGGAATATATAAATAAAGAATAAGAGAAAAACCTCGTATTTTTTATATATTATTAAACAACTTGCACAAGAAGTTAAATCGCCGTCATCCTAAATAAATCACAAGATGTAATAAGGCGTTAACTCAATAAAAAATCTTCAATAAGTTTACTTTATACAATATTTAAATCTGAAGATAAAAAAAAGGCGTATTAGTTAGTCCAAACAATATGTCTCGCCAATACTCAAGAAAATACTCGATACCACAAAGTTAAAAACCCACAAGATTATGAAGTATACATAATATAAATTTCCTATAAATGCAAGTGATTAAAAATTCTAGAACTGACATGTTTTGAGGAAAACTTAAAGTTTTCATGAAAAAATTTACATATAATGTTCACACAAAAGAATACTCTAATATATAGTCCCATTCTACTGATAATATCATTATAGTCGATCTCAAATTTGTTTACTTCGCTAAGCCACAAAATGATCGATTCTACAATATGAATATCTCGACCCTGCAATTAAATCATATTTGAAGTGATGACAAGTTGATCTTATATTATATTTGAAATTTAAATTAAATAGCCGAAAAAGAATTTTGAATAAATTACAAAATAGAAAAAATAAGAAAAATTATCTACGCCGAAAATTAAATTTAGATCTTACATTATGAATAATAATCGAAGCTAGAGCTTCACCTGCTCTCAATCTGGCTAAGTCCAATAGTGACCATTCATAGAACAGGCGCCGGTATGTATACGATATAACCCAGAAGATGGAGCGATGGACAAAATGGGTAGGGGTGGACACCTAGAATATTCGGGAAATAAACATGCGCATGATAATATTGTTCTGGATTAGCCTAGATAGTTCCACCTTCTTCCGTAACTAGGGGTGAGCAGCACATCTTCACCATCGAAGTTCTTTGTTCTTTAGTACGCCAGTACCCACAATAGACGGTTAGTAAGTATTACGATCAACATGTGGCGGGAGGTTGTGTTTAGTCGTGATGTTACGAGTGTTCCTCTTTGACGCTGCTGGCAGTACGGTGGGGTAAGTTTACTCATATTTTCGTCCACTCTTATAGCAACATGCTACATATATTCTAATAACCTAATAATAGAAGAAGTGAATACAAAATATTGGGCTTGATTTTTTGCACTTTGCATCTATAGAGTCTTTCAAAACATCCAAAAAAACAAAATTAATTTGTAATTTCTAAGGGTTTCTTACTACCAAAACCCTACTATATATGTCTACTCTTGTTGTATTTTCCTAACGTCCCATTAATTATCATTTGATCACTAACAGTGTTTTGGTGATTTTGAACTACTCTATAAAGTTTTTCACACAATATTATTTATTTTAGCACAACGTCATACTACCTGTTCAAGTTATACGCCCACATAATATTAGTTTGCATTTAAAAAAATACCTGTCATGTTTATCAAACGAATTGGTTCTATCGACTACAAAAAATGGTCCAACTTTCACCTAATTTAAATATTTAAAATGAGTATCTCACATATATTTGTTCAATAATATTGTACCATTATTTTCCTGTGCTCAAATTATAATATTGCTTGTGCATATTTTATTTGCAAACAGCATCTAATATGGACTTTATGTCACATATGCCTTTATATAAAATACATAAATTAAAAAATATACACTTTGTTTATCCAGAAAGGTGTTGGTCTTACCTTGATGGATTGCAATATGGCCCTATTTTATAAGCTGTATACGAGTAATAATAATAATAATAGACCCCTACTTAGCACCACGTCTTACTATCAATTCATGTTATATGCCTTAGTACTAATTAAGCTAATGGGTTGTGAATTGGGAAGGTTGCATATATAGGAAGTGAACCCGCGTTTGCGTGAAGGAAGAGTGGAAAACCATTTAGTAAAAAAATGCCAGTTCACCCGAGCGAGATTCGAGACTATCTCCCCATCCTCGGCAGTCTATCTAAACATGAAACTAGCGCGTTAGCTAACTACGCCCCCATCTCAGGTGTTTATAAGAGTAATACGGAAATAACGCAAGTGTAAGCTTGCCTTGACGATGTAATTTTCTTATGCAATCGACTGAAAATTGTTGTGAGATCGACCTGTTTGCCGACCCCTGTTTTAGGGAATTTCCAGAAACTTTTTACGACTGAAAATTGGTATATAGGTGCAAACTACTGTATTAACCCTAAACAAAAATGGGGGACAGGGGGTGAGGGAGATAACCGGGGGTCCCGCAAACGAAGTTTGCTCAGAACCACACGTCTACTAATTGGGACCCTGCCCTATAGTTACCTAATGGACAAAATACTACGAGCTGTGCGCACGTATCAATCAATTTTAAAACAGATTCTTGACTTTGCGGTAGGATTACTGGCCTTGCTTTTATCTTAAAGGTCTTACTAGACAGATTTCATAGCAGAAACAACTTACATCTGTCAAAAGTATCTATAATCCTTGTGTACAAAGTCAAGGTATTGAAATATATAATTTAAGAAAACCCTCAAATTATTCAAATCAAACATACATAATAAATTTTAAGGGCTCAATTCAGCAGATAAGCTTGATTTTCTAAATATATTGGGTTAAAAATCAAGTTGAAATAGATTCTAGGCCCTTTAACGCACTTCATTACGAGACTAATTTTTTTCGGCACCACGTCTTACAACCCGTTCAATTTATACCTCTATGTACTAATTACACTAAAGGGTAAGTGATTAGGAAGGTTTAATTGAGAGGAAATACACCCGTATTTGTGTGGAGGGAGAGTGGAAAACTATTAAGGAAAAACCACCCTCAGTTCACCCAACCCGGATTGAACCCCGATCTCCCAGTCTTCGCCAGTCTAGTCCAACACGAAAATAGTGCGTTAGACCACGTGGCCACCGAAGCGGGTTACTATACTGTTAATGAAGGGGATTCAATATATATGATTCCACTCTTTATATTAATGATTATTACTCAGAGTAAGTATTTTCTTATTAAAAGTGATTCTTGATATTTTTTTAAATTAAACTATTTTGTGGGTTTTTAATATTTTTTTTCTATTATACTAAACATTTATACTTCCCTGATTTTCCTTATTTTATTATAAATAACAAATAAAGCCAAGAAAATATATTGAAAATGGCATGTAAGCGCTCAAACATCGCGTTAAGGAAAAGTCCATTGCGGTACCCGGATATGTGTGTATGTGTGTGTGTGTGTGTGTGTGTGTGTGTGTGATCGCGTGCGATGGGTAGGGAAGGTGACGGCGTGGGGTTTGTGGTGTCTGGCCGGGAGGAAGAAGGTGTTCTACCTGTGGTAGCTCGTGAGGAAGTTATCATCAAAGAATATTTCATTTCAATGGATTCATATTGAAGCAATTTAAAGTGTTTTAAGATATAATTTGGTTTCTATTTTTTGGGGAATTTTATAAAAGTCCAATAAGATCCGAGCTTATACATTTATGTATGATGAATACTAAAATACACCCCCTTACTCTCAATACGGCTCTGGATATACCGTATACAACTATATCATACTCGAACAGGGGTGTCTTAAGGGCTGGGTGAACCGGGTGGCTGCCCGGGGCGTCAGCTTGAGGGGGGAGGGGGGGCTGCCAAACAGAGTACCAACATAACCTAACATAACTCTGGAATGATAAGAAAATAATTCCCAAACCTCACAACTTTAAACCTAACGTAACCTGGGTGTAATAGTGGAGTTGCTAAGCATAACACTTTTTCACCTTTTGATACTAACATGAAATTTGATAAATAAGGAAAGTATTTTATGGTGAATAAAATTGGATATAGTGGCCCACTTAAAATGTAAATTTACATTCACCATCTTGAAAAAATGGTAACCTAAAACGGTCTTTTGCAATTATTTTCTAAACCGTTCAATATATCAAAGTGTTGATGATAAAAAAATAAAGAGGAGAACATTGTCTACAAAACATGTTATTAAGCTGTTTTCTTTGTAATTCTAACTACTTTCTTACAATCACGCAGTGAAACTATTGTAACACTTGTAATGATATGGAATTACACATCTCAATAATTTATTATTCACATCTATATTCAAAATTACGATATTATAAATGCGAGCGGGTAGTAAGATTTATTTGTGTTAAGTTGTTCAGTTGCAAGGTATGGCGACATCTTTCTACGTCTCTGGTTGAAAACCCAACTCAGTTTTGTGAACAGAACCGCACCTGGATGACCACACCTTTTTTCTTTTGGGAAGTTTCGAGAAGGAAATGTTACTAGATATACCTACTTCAAGGTACGCATCTCTTCACTTGCAATCCTGACGAGGAGCCGTGTAGGTTGAGTCTATGACAAATTAATCTATATTCTAAATTTCACGTGTCGGGAATTATCATGCATATAATGCAATAGTAGGGCTCTTATTTAAATCTACAACGTGTAAGATATCTTTCAAAAAACTGTTTATATAATAAAGATAAAAACTATAAAACACCAGAACTTTTGTTTTCTAAAATAAGATATTATCCCTTTTTAATTATTATAATACAGAATAACATACTTGAAACAATTCAATAATTATATAAAATATCACACTAATTTTGGCGAACAAATAATATATCAGGCTAGCTCTTTTATACGTTACAGACTATATTATAACCATTTATGGAGTTTCCCCTTCAGATTATTTTCATATCACGCTCAGGCCACGTAAGGTTTAGGGTTGTTAGTTTTGAGGATTATCTTCATATTATCACATTATCCCCCGTTATATAAAAGGGTGCCAAAAAGCAATCCCGCCTGGGCACAAAATTTACCTAGGTCTGCCTCTATACTCGAATATGTATAATAACTTGGTTTAATCAAACACTTAAATTACGTCTCTAAAATAAATGTTTGGACAAATCTCCCTCTGAGCTAACATAGCACTGATTGAGGGTGTAAGACACAACTTGATCAACATCGCTGGTGGGGTTGGAGGGTGGGTAAGAAAAAGGGGTGGGTTAAATAGTCGATCTGATAGGGTGTGTGAGCTGCTATACCACGAACGTGAGCTGCCTGAGGTATACACTAGACTCCCACGACCCTTTCTGGTCGATCAAACAAACATAATTCATCATGTATTGATTCTCCTCCAAGTTCGAGAGAGATTTCATTGGCCGGTGTTTACTTTGGCAACTCCAGTTTGTTGCGGGGGGGGGGGGGGGGGGGACAGCGGGAAGGAGCGTTGCGTGATATTTGTAGCTAGGCTGACGCTGGCACGGATTTGTTGAAGGTTCTGAACTTGCAGGTCTAGGTTAAATCCTCAATGAAGGAAAAAAGTTGTTCTTATTCTGTAATATGATTTTTGATTTAATTTCTAGATTGGGAGGTAATGTATTTTCTTATAATATTATTTTTCATAGAACAAGTATTGAGCTTTTACAAACAAGGTTACATGCAAACATAGTATGTTACGTTCATCATTGAGTGACCTGGTGGGTCTAGGGGTAAGGTGTTGTCAGACTTATGTGCTAAGGGTCCGGGTTCAACCTCCCGACCTGGCAAAAGATTTATCTGATTGCCAACCCTTCGATTCACCTCTGGCAATCAGTTATTAATCACAAACTTGTGAATGTGTGGAAGCCAGGTGTTCGGATTCACGTTAAACTGAGGTCCTCCATTAATCTCCCAATCACCCTACAATACACATTAGCGTAGTGTGTTTATAACTCAACGGGTAGTAAGACGCTATGATATATAAAAATATATTTATAATAATAATAATAAAATAATTAATATTCATCGTAATCAGGTGAACAATCGTCTAAATCAACTTTCTTCCTGTCCAAGTCATAAGGATTGTAGTATAGACCCGTTTTCAGTGATCTTGGGGTAAAGTGCTAGCCTCAGGACTCGATGTTCATGGTTCAAACACAACCGGGGGATTTTTATTGAGTGACAAAAATCCGTAGCTCAACTTCCTTCGGAGGGGAAGTAAAGCCTTCGTCCCATGTCGATTGTGCGTGTAAAAGGAACCTTAAGGTGTGTGAAAATACCTTTCCCGGCAAAATTAGTAGGCCCTTTCACTCTCACTAATAGAAATTCTCGTGTGCTAATATAATTATTCAGTATAGAAAGTGCACGTTAAATTCCACCAATAAATAAATAAATGTAGAAAAAGCACAGCGAAATTTCTTTTGATTATTTTTATTTTCGCATATCAAGAGAACGTATTGTGTTTGTGAAATAATCTATCTCGAAATTTTGACTAATTTTAACGTTTTATGTGAGCACGAACCCAAAAAAGTGGATTTTACCTATGTCCGTCTTCATGTCTGTTTGTTTGTCCATCCCTGGCCACACATCCAAAACGGGTTGATGGATTTTGTTCAAACTTAATATCTATGTTATAGGGCAATACACTTTGTTTTCACACTAGCCCTTCAACTAAGGGTAGTTACTGATGAGTAATTTTTTTGAATTCCAAATTTTTGTAAATGGATTTAGAATTTTGTTTAATATGTTAAAAGACACAACACATATATTAAAATATAGTACTAAAAATGTTAAAAATAATCTTAAAATGAGATAAAATCCTAATGAGCCACTTAAAAGTTACTAAAATGGCATTTAAAAGATTCGCCTGGCGTGTAAAATGGGGTAAACATATAACTCTTTCCGCACTGTCACGTAATAAAAAACGAAGGTCATCATTAAAATTGCCACGTAGGTTCGATCCACTTAAGTAGGTCCTACCATTTCACTCACAATCACCACCAAATTTACACATACTAAGGCGTAAAACCCGAACGGGTGTAGATCCGTGCTAATAATAATAAAAAATATCTTAAATTAAGAGCGGCGAATAGGGAGCATACTTGCGACACTCACCCAAATCGTTGTACACACTAAGGGGAGCATCGCAAAGCTCACACACGTGGAGGTGGATCCCTCTTAATAAAAAAACCGTGGTCACGATGTGTGTCGACGCGGAGCCTGTCAAGATGACCTCCTTCTTTTAGACTTTCGTAAGAGAGGGCATCGCGACACATCCGTCCCTGATGGTCCGCAGCTTGTTCTGAGCAGGGGTCGAAACCCACTGCTCGGCCAGGTGCGTAGACCCCAGTGAACATAACCCTTCAGGGCTAAAAACATACCCAATCGCTCGGAGGAGATAACCGCCTCTTGCTCTGGTCGCAGTTCATTCCTGAAAGAGCAGCGTGATCAGAATCCAGCAAAGGCGAGCCGGTGCTTATGAATCGATTTAAAATTGCTCATGTATCATCTGACGAGGGATTCAGAGTAGAGAGTGGACAATGCCAAAGAGCACTCATGGAATCCGTGCAGATGAGCACAGAACGGTGACACTTACGATAAATAAAACACAAATTTAAAAATTGCGTATAATTCCGCGTTATTATTATTATTATTATATTATTATTATTATTATTATATATACATTGAATTGAATATATAAAAAATGGCTTTAGTGATTTGTTTCAAAATTGGTATCGGGAGACTATTTTACGTGTCAATAATAATGTATCTTTATTTATCTAAAATAAATTAATTTATGGGTATTTACTTACAACAAGTTATAGAAAATTTGAATGTTTTGGAAACCGACCTTTAAGATTTAGTTCAAAATGGGAATCTGTGAATAAATTTTATTTAAAATAATAATACGTTTTTATTTTTACGATAAATGATTTTTGGGTAGTTAGCAAATAATTTATTTTTGAAAATATTAATTTTGTTGAATACAGAATGTTCGGAAATTCTACTCTTAAACTGCACAAAGAGTTTGTTTGAAACAAAAGAAAGACAAAAATCCTCATACACTTACATTCAGCAAAGTAGGCTAATACCATTAAATTGTATTCAAAGTTTCGGCGTACAGCGCCGGGAGAGCAAAGCTGTGTAAGCATGCGTGTACAAGAACCAAACACGGCACAGCAAACATGCAACTTACTGCCATCTCCACTCTGGGAGTGTTGGAATAGGGGGCGTATTACAGATGGGCCACGAGTTCCTTCTTGGGAACTGTGAACAAGGCGTACTGGTTTACTATCTCTGTCCCGGCTGTTGTGGCGCTCCATATAGGATCGTTGTAATTGTTTTCTCAAGCTAAGCGAAAAACAGCACGTTATTGGTAGTAAGACACAACAAAATGCTAGACTAATCCAACGTAGTCCAACCTAACCTAAACTAATCTAAACAAGCCTAACCTAAAATAAGGCAAAAGATTGTTGGGGCCAAATTCATATCTACCCGCAAATCTATTATCTGTTATAGACATCCTGGTCAGTGAACGTGGCCCAACTAAGCTATGATAATAATCCTCCTGGTCAGTGAACGTGGCCCAACTAAGCTATGACGATAATCCTCCTGGTCAGTGATCGTGGCCCAACTAAGCTATGATGATAATCCTCCTGGTCAGTAAACGTGGCCCAACTAAGCTATGATGATAATCCTCCTGGTCAGTGAACGTGGCTCAACTAAGCTAAGAACTATGAGACAAGGGGTCCCATGGCTCAACTGTTATGCGCCAGGAACACCCAAACTACAATCCGAATTTCAATCCCAGTGATTTTCATATCTTTCCAACCTTGAAGGAGCAAGTGTGAGGACATTTTAAGTCCTATGTTGACATGAGTTTGGCTGCTTCAAGATGGCTTCAACAGCAGTGTCATGCCGTCTATGCATCAAGAATGAACAAGCTCATCCATCACACGCTGTGACCAATGCGTCAATTGTCAATGCGAATATGTTAAAAAATAAAGTATCTGTCAAACTTTCATAATATATTAAGTTTCAATAAATAAAATCTTCTCTATAAATTAAGTTGATTCTGAGCTTTTTTAAATATAAATTCCTAGCTGATAGTTCTATGATCAGTAGACCTCGCTTCCTCCATGTTCCTTGAAATTTCTCCTAACATTTGAAGATGATATTTTCCCTTGGTGATAGAGTTTAACACAAAACAAACGAATACTATATTCAACAGTGCATTATATTCGTAAATAATAGTGGTTTATCACCTGGTTCAAGACGTCAGACTTGCGATTTATTTCAAAATTTAAAAACTATAGCTTGAAAATTATTGGTTTTATAAAAATTTGTTTCAAATAAAAGATTTCTAATTATAAATAGATCTACATATTTGCAATGAAAAGTAACTAAATATATCAAAGAGTTACGGAGATATGATAAAAAATATATGAGAATTTACTCATTAGACCGGAACCCTTAAAGTCATTTTGACGAAAAATTGAGAGTAGCTATTTTGTTTGTAATATTGATGAATGAAATTCAATCAAAATCGTTAGAGACATTTTGATTAAATCAATTTTTTCTCTTTTCACTCTTAAGTAAACTACCCTTAATTTTAGGGTTGGATATTCAATTTCAAAAACTCTCGGGGCAACCCTATGAAAACCCTGGATACAAAGTTTTAGCCCAATTGGTTACATATTTTAGACTCTAATCTGAGGTACAGACAGACAGAAGGAAAATCAAAAACAAGTTTTTTTTGATTCGGGGAGTCATGAAATATCGAGATCGATTTATTTGATGATCACAATACTTTCTCCACCTGTAAGGTAACGAGAAAGTAAAAAGGTCGATACATCGTATGGCCTATGTTGAAATACCCGTAAAATGTACATTAGTTAAAAGGGGTCCACGCCTTTTTGCAGTAATTGCGAAAAAAACAAGTATACAGATGTTTGTGTGGCCGATATCTTGAAAGGGATAGGCAGATCTAAAAATCATGCACCCTTCATCTACCCTGTAAGATAGCAAGCTTATCTTGCAATATACCACTATGGAATAGCTTATAAGATAGGGTCATACATAATGTAATCCGTCAAGGTATGACTTCTACCTTTCAGGTTAAACAGAGAGTATATGCGTTATTTAGCCTAGGCTCAAATAATGACCCCACAAAATTTAGCTAAAATATATCCACGCATTTGGAAGTTATCGCATATAAAATATCCGGGCAGACAGACATAATATTTGATGCCAAATGCTAAAGTTAAAGTATAACCTTATTACGCTCGGTCAGTAATGGTTTATCATGCCCATTTCAATGAACACACATATTATATAAGCCAATAACATGGAAACACTACGTAGCGTAGCTTTTTTTTTAAAGAAACTTGATGAACTATAATATTTTTGTGTATAACATGGTGAGTTCCCCCTTAACACCAGCATCCCAACACACAATTGTTTGGTTCAATAGAAATCGAGTTCACCATGTATCCAAAAACAAAATAGTTTTGTCCTGTAAAATGTTAGTTCCCCCTTAACACCACACTTCCCAACTTACATATTGTTTAGTAGTGTGTTAGTTTCCCCTTAACACCACGTATTTCAACTTCCATGTTGTTTAGTAGAGTGTTAGTTCCCCCTTAACACCACGCTTCCCACCACGTAGGGGTGGTGAGCGGAGCTGGTGTTGACCTGCCCTGAATAACAGGGGGCGTGTTGGTGCGTCACGGAGTTTTAGTATTCAGTGAGGCAAGGGACATTCACTCCTACCTCCTTGAGAAGGAGGCGGGGCTATACGAAAGGTCTGGCTGGTTCTTTACTTGTGTCTTCTACAGAATGTGTCACGGACATGAACACGAACAAGATTATTATTATTATTATTATTATTATTATTATTATCTGAGGAGTCTAAGGCGCATCAATACAAGGGCTATTAGCAGCGTTGGGTCCGTGGACTGAGGCATCTATCTATCTCATCTGAGTTGCTTCCTCAACACCACTTTTATATATGTGTAAATATTCAGATAGCAGGGGAGGCAGCAATACACAGTATATATACATTTACAACACAAAAGTTGACTAGTGTTTCATGAATATAATTCTAAATACGTTACAATTGATACAAAAATATGACTCTACGTTATATATGATTATATAGATTAAAAACGATTATTATAAAAGTTATAAATTAAAATACCACGTTTATAACTTTTAAATTTTCTTAAAGCAATGCAGTCATAAAATTAAACTTGATTCAAGCCATCGTAAATAGCGGCAAAGTCATAAACTAAATAATGATTCAAGCCATTGTCAAGAGCGATATAGTCCTAAGATAAAACATGATCTAAGCCATCGTCAAGAGCGATATAGTCCTAAGATAAAACATGATCTAAGCCATCGTCAAGAGCGATATAGTCCTAAGATAAAACATGATCTAAGCCATCGTCAAGAGCGATATAGTCCTAAGATAAAACATGATCTAAGCCATCGTCAAGAGCGATATAGTCCTAAGATAAAACATGATCTAAGCCATCGTCAAGAGCGACACAGTCGTAAGATAAAACATGATCCAAGCCATCGTCAAGAGCGACACAGTCCTAAGATAAAACATGATCCAAGCCATCGTCAAGAGCGACACAGTCCTAAGATAAAACATGATCCAAGCCATCGTTAAAAATAATTTCCAAGAGGATATAATAAATCTTATTGACACTCCACCAATGTATGACGAGCAGTTAGCGGGGTTTTGTAGCTCACACATTGGCTTTGTTTTGCTGCGTAACATATATCCGTAAGAAAGGCGTACCGCAATCTCTAGAAGAGACAAAGCCCGACGAACAGGAAACTCTTTAATAGCACCCAAAATGACATATCCATTTTAAGGTATGTTTTATATAGATTCATCCGTAATAGAATTATGATTACTACTCTTTTATTGGTGCAGCTCATCTTCTACCTACCAAGGCTAACCACATATTTACACTAATAGGATAGGATGAGTAATGGAAAGATAATATGAATTGTACAGTCATAGAAAGAACCTTATCTGACAGCTAGAGAATTTGCTAGAGGTACTTTCACGTATTTACACTTATGTCTGTAGCTCTCTCTTTTGATATATATTACCGATAAATATAAAATAGCAGTAGTATAGTAAAATGTTTTCATTACTGACCACCATAAAAATATATATGTTTAAAAATTGTTTTACTATCAAAATCCTACTACATAAGTATTTGCGTTGAGATAAAGGGATTAAATATTTAGGACCATCCGTACCGGATTCGAATCCTGACACTGGCGAACCTTTCTAGATGAGCCCTACATGTAGTCCACGTGTCCATCGATGAGACTAATATCTGATCATATCAAAAAAATTGGAAAACATATCTCAAATTCACATTTAAAAACATTGTAGCATTGGACATAGTAATGTGTGTTTTCAGTTTTTAAAATATGTTTTAAAATATAGTCAGTAAAATTTGTTAATTGGTGATAACTATACATTGTGGTTTTATAACGATTGAAGCGCACAGTTGGAAAAGGGGGGGAAGTGACAAACTTTTTCAGGACAGCAACTTTTAAATAAAAAACCCCATAAGAACCCCTTAAAATATTTAAATATGACAAAGACCTCTTTTAACAATAATTTAAGTACTTTAAAGGTCTCATGATTTTCTAACAGATGGCACTACTAACGCGTTTTGAACTAAAATTGGACTTTCCCCCTATTCCCTTGTACCGTGCTATTGTAAACTTGTAAATATTACACTATTCTTCATCGAATGGATCTAAAATGATTGTTTTTTTCCTTTGAAATTATTTACGCAATAATAATATCAATTCAAAAATAATAAACATTTGTGTTCATTCTTTAATTTATTTGAGATATTTAAAGTGCATTTTATGAACCGATTGATTATATCAGTACACGATTTAAAAACTAGCTCAAGTCTAGAACAAACACAACATCCAGCCCCCGGACGTTAAATTCATCACTGTGAAAGGGGTATCCCTCATTTCACCAATAAATTTTTTTTCGACCCTGTCAAGAATAAAACCCGGAACCCTTATCTCAGTAGAAGTACATGCTATCAGATGAGGTAAGTTGTCGGACAATATTGGGTGTTATATAATTGGTCAATAAAACATTAAAATTAATCAATAAGAAACTTGTATATCATAAGACTGAGTAGTCAAATTAAATATAAATTGGATCTGGTAAAATTACCTCCTAAGGTGGGAACGCGAAAATAAAAGGTCAACTTTTGTGCAGTTTTTCATAGAAAACAATTATTTTTTTCCAGCAAAATAAAAAAAATCAAACATCGCCCCAGTAGAAACATATAGTTTGATTTTCTACACATATTAATCTAAATTATTCTTTAATATCTCTAATAAGCATAATATTATCGTTTTGACGACAAAATTTTTAAATTAAGAGAAATGTTTTCATCAAATTCAAGGAAACACCCTTGACATATATTTTTCTAAATATTCATATTACTGCATGAAGAAAATTATATTTTATATTTATACCGGATAAATATTTAATTTCCCCAAATGATCTAAAGCACTACTTTCGCAAATAGACTGTACTGCTGACGACGGGGAGATTGGATTTCGAATCTCGGTCGAGTGTACTTAGGGTGGTTTACCCTGAATTGTTTTCCACTTTACCTTCACGCGAATCCGGGTACATTTCTCTATAATTCAACCTCATCCCTAATACATAAGATTTATTAGGACATAAGGCGTACTTTGTACCCATTGTCACACATGCAACAGAAACATAGACGTTGATTGTAAGAGAGACAAGAAAAGTGGAGGCCATGGGAATGAAATTTGTGAGGAGTATGTTAGCTGTGACGAGGAGAAAGAGGATAAGGAATAAAGTTATTCAAGAAAGATTGGAGATACAGGGAGTACATGAGATAGCAGAGGACGCAAGACTGAGATGGTATGATACAGGGAGTACATGAGATAGTAGAGGACGCAAGCTGAGATGGTATGGTACAGGGAGTACATGAGATAGTAGAGGAACGCAAGACTGAGATGGTATGATACAAGGAGTACATGAGATAGTAGAGGAGCAAGCTGAGATGGTATGATAAGGGAGTACATGAGATAGTAGAGGAAGCAAGGGTGAGATGGTATGGAAATAGGGAGTACATGAGATAGTAGAGGAAGCAAGGCTGAGATGGTATGATAAAGGGAGTACATGAGATAGTAGAGGACGCAAGACTGAGATGGTATGATAAGGGAGAACATGAGATAGTAGAGGATGCAAGATTGAGATGGTATGATAAGGGAGTACATGAGATAGTAGAGGAAGTAAGGCTGAGATGGTATGATACAGGGAGTACATGAGATAGTAGAGGAAGCAAGGTGAGATGGTATGGATTAAGAATGTAAAAGAGAAGATATCAGAAGCAAATGATGAAATGAGTATTGGAAACCAAAGGGGAGAAAAGAGATTGAGAGGATAGCAAAATGGAGTGGTATGATAAGTGGAAGTACATGGATAGATAGATGGTCGCAAGTACTAAACTGGACCGGATACAGCTGGAAAGTATGAATAGTAGAAGGATGCAAACTAGAGTATGATACTAATACATTTGTAGGAAATAATTGCTAGAAACTCAAGACATAGGGTAGATTGGAAATGGTTACAGGGAGTATATGAGATTGAGTAGAGTAAGGCTGAGATGGTATGATGGTAATGAGATATAAGACGCAAGACTGAGATGGTTGATCAGGTAAGAGTAGTGAGAGAGTGGTGTAGGGATGTATGAAAGTAAAGAGGTATAAGAATGTGAACTGAGTATTTAGGAACACCCAGGAGGCAGAAGAGATTGAGAGTAATAGCAAATGTGCAAGTGGAGTAGAATGGAGCATACAGATAATAGGTGGATTTCATAATGCCCGACACAGGCTGGAAATCTATAAATGTAATAGGTGTAACCAAGATATAGACGTGTACTAAAATGATTCTCATAAACTCAATATTATTTACCCTATATGACAACAGGTGGTAAGAGTTGGACGTACAGTGTCTGCGTGCGGTTAAAGATCAGCCGGCTCACGTCCCGTGGTAGTTTGGTCCGCAGCCAAGGGGCAAGGGAAAGAGATAGACTGCATTGTCCTCGGCACTGCCGAGTCTCTTCTACAGCGTCAAACAACGACAAAAAAAACACCACCCGTTCCTACAATACAGCAGCGCTAGAATTCCTACATGACACACATACGGCTTCCAAATAGCAAGGATTGTGGATTTTTAAGTCCCTGAACCATCTCTTGTGCTCTTTGTTCTAGAAGCAAGGCAGTAGTTGTTTCATTCTTTGATCACTTTTTGTCTGATGCGTAACAGTTCTATGGATTTTTGGCGTGTTGTTGTTTTTAGTACTTCGTGTTTTACTGAAAATTTTCTATAAATCTACACAATTATTTTACATGGTCCATGTTTATTACCCTTCGGGTTTCATATATTCAAACTGATAGGGTAAGGGTGAGCAAGGTAATAATTTAGAGCTAATTTCCACACGGTTTTGTGTATGGAGAAGTAAAGAAAGAAGTGTAAAAAGAAAGACCACATGAAAAATTTAAGGTGGGGATGTAAGGGCAGGCCAGTTAAGCTCCGTATCTATACAGTTTTTATAAAAAAATTAATGGATTAAATATCCAAGCTATTATACAGAGTGGCCCACGAAAAAGTAGCCCGCCTCCTATATCCAGCAAGCGCCTCACTCTAAATTGGACGAGGTCAATCCCCTTCCACCCATATTGTGACATGAAGAATGAGCAAGTGAACTGCTTGTCTAAAGCTTTATTGACTTATTCACCTTTCACCCCGAAAGGGGAATGACCTCCTCCAATTCAGAGCGAGGCACCTGCTGGATATAGGAGGTGGGCTAATTTTCCGTGGGACACCTGAAGTTGTTAGGTGCGGTTATAGCCACGTCTAAATATAGTATTTTTTTAAATTGAAAAATGACATCTGGACATGGGAGTCAAACCAGGGACTTTTAGTTTAGTAGCCAATGATCATACAACTGAGCTCACCAGGAGTCAACCCATGCCCGGGTTCATTCTTAACTCATATTTTAAGGCAGAGAGTCTGTGATGGACATGTGGAAAACGTCAGCTATACATATGATCAATCAATTAAGTTCACGAGCATCAGATAACGCAGCTACCTTCAACTCGGGAGAGATTTGTGCTGCTAATAATACAATACATGCGCGTATCATGATGGATTAAATAGTCAAGCTATATAATCATTGGTAAGGGCATTGGCATATTAAACCAGAGGTTCCGTGCTCGATCCCGTGTCAAGGTTCATTTGTCAATTTCAAGAATAATATATTTATACGCGGCTATGACACTAGTCAACAATATAATAGCCTGGCTACTTAATTAAGAGGTCCTGGGCCAGATTCCGTATCCAGACTGTTATTTTTCAACTTAAAGAACAAAACAATATTTTGGACAAGATTAACCAAATATTGTTTCAGTAAATAAATTCAGTTTAATTTAATCACATAGTAGGGTCTAATTTCAAAAGTTCTTGAATACCATTCGTGGGCATAGTGCAATTTGAACATACACTTTTTAAATAAAAAGGAAAAGTTTTAGACGTATTCTGATACGTCATAGTAGATATCAAGATCTTTTGAGAAGGTGACTGGGTCTAGGTAGTGTCAGACTCGTTGAACAATCCTCGGTGACAGATTTTTGATTGCCAAACCTTCTTACTACAAAGGAAATCACAACTGTGATGTGAGGAATCCAGGCCTCCACCTGGTTCATCCACGAAACTGTAGTCTTCATTTTAAATCACCTATCATTACACATTAGCAAGTGCGTATACGAACTACCCTTACATAAATTTTGAGATGCAGAGAGAATTTTTCTAGAATTATTTTTTTGTTCAAAACAGTTATTTGTTATAAAAAAAATACAAAACATAAACTGATTTAAACTCGAATCCCCTCCCATCTCATCTTAAGGAAACCCTCTTAGTACATTTGCATAACAGATTTAATGAGTCTGATGTCTTTGTTAGCATATTTATCAATGCTGGTTTTCAGAAAATTACTCTACATTAAGATTTGTCTAAGAGTTTTTCTGATTATAGTTTGGATAAATCATTTTAGGAAACATAATTATTTGTCATTCCGAAGAAACATAATTTATCATAATGTATCATACATTTTATGTAATAGCAAAGGAGAGACAATTTGTAAGTGTTAAGGGGAAAGCGACACTTTATGCTCAACGTCACTGTTAAAAGTTATAACATTGACAAAAATATACGTAATTATTTATAAGAACAACAATAAATAAAACCTTATATAACATTGACAAAAATATACGTAATTATTTAAAATAATAACAATAAATAAAACCTTATTTGGTGGCTGCATGGTCTAAGGCGTCACTTTCACGTTATACTCTATTGTCAATGACGTGGGTATTGGGGATAGAATTCCGTTCCGTTATACTGAACATGGTTTTCCACGCTCCCTCCACGCAAATGCAGGTACACTTCCTCTAAACTCAACCTTCCTCGTTCCTAAAAAATTAGCGTAATTAGTACATATGTGTATAACCTGAACAGGTAGTAAGTAAGACGCGATGGTTAAGAAATCCAACATTAATGAATACTCCGTTTACCCTGATAGGCAGAGGTCAGGTTATACGCATATGTACTAATTACGCTAATGAGCTAGGGGTGAGGAAAGTCGAATTTAAAGAAAGTGTGGAAGCATTTTCGTGGAAGGTGAATGGAAAATCATTTTGAATAAACCTCTCTCAGTATATCTAGATGGGATTCGAACCCCGTTCTCCCTGTCATTGGCAGTCTAGTGTAGAGTGAAAGTGACGCCTTAAACCATGCGGTCACCGACGCAGGTTAGAGGAATTGAATATATCCCTATCTTATAGCTTATAACACAGTGTAACCTTGCAAGGGGTGAGTTTGCTACCTTACGGGATAAACGAGGTGTGCATCAAAAATTTACTAATGTTTCTGCCAAAGTTATGAATTTTTAACATTGACGTGGACAAAAGGTCCCGATTGTCACTAAATTCTTACAAGTTGAGTCAGTGTGAAGAATGTACTGGTACTGGAGCTTCACTTGTTCTCACTTTCTCAAACCAAAGTAGAAATACTTTTTTTTTTTTTTAGGATTATCGATCCTGACATAATAATTAATAGTTGAAAACATGACGATTCTTAAAATAGAACACAGTGTACATTTTTTTAAGGCAGTCAAAGCGATCTTGGCTGATTCATCCTGACGCTAATGTATCACCTTTAAGGGCCATTGGCCCTGTCGAGTGCAAGTCTAAAACCTATTTTGTGGGATGATGAGTGGCAGGGTGAAAGGCGTGGGGTGGCTTCACAACCGACCAAAGTATCCTTCCGCGCCAACAAAAACAGATGGATCACGGAAACAGTAGATGGCGCTAGTTACCGGACAGGTCTTGTGGAAAAAATCATACGTTTGAAAATATCAGTTTTCTCGAGAACGAATGAAATATTTATGTTAATATTTTCAACACCCCTTCTAAGATAATGTATCGATGTTTATTAATTGTTATATTTTCTTATTTTTTGTTATGAAGCCAGCAGTTTTCTATTGAAAAATGTCAAAATTATCGATATTTGATCATTGTTAAAATTATAGAGGATGTGTTTATATAAAAAAATATAACTGGATAAACATGCTTATATTATTGAACAAACCGTTTCCGAAAAGAAAATTGCAAAACAATAAAAATTCTTGAAGATAACCGTTTGTTCCCACGGCTCTGCATTTCCACGCCAAATGAAAAGGGCCAGTCGCCTTAAGCTAATCTTTAGTTTTTGTTTTAGTTTATATCTAGAGTTTTTGTTGCATAAATAGAATTACATTTTTCTACCATATCAAGAAGTTACCCGCCTCCGTGGCGTAGTTGGCTAACGCGCCAGTCGTGTTGAGCCAGACCACTGAGGACGGGGAGATCGAGGTTCGAATCTCGGTCGGGTGAACTGGGGGTGGTTTTTCCTAAATGGTTTTCCACTCTCCCTCCACGCAAATGCGGGTTCACTTCCTCTATATTCAACCTTTCCAATTCCTAATCCATTAGTGTAATTAGTACTTAAGCGTATAACCCGAACGGGTAGTAAGACGCGGTGCTAAATAATAATAATAATAATAATAATCAAGAAGTTTTTTTTATATTAGACATTTCCCACTTCTTATTTTTAAATTCCAACCTTTCCAGCTTTTATGATTATTGTGAAGTGGTCCTTTTACAAACTTGACAATTTAAAAATTTGTTTCCATGCCGAAAAAACAATTTTATATAAATTTTGTAATTATTTTAATCCAATATTTCTCCATTACAGCCTTTTTTCAGTTCCCACATTTCCATTTTGAAATGTTAAGATTTATTTGACTATCTTATCTGGTTTATTTACGTGCCTGGAAAATTTCAATTTTGAAACCATACCAAAATATTGTGTTTTCTATTAGTTTTATCAATTTGGATCTCTTCCATTTCCAAGGCCTCACTTTTGAAATTAGATATGTTCAGACGTCAATCGTTTCTCTGGCAGGGTCCATCGACTTATATGTCGAACTTACATTTTATAACATAATAAAAAGTGTTTTTATATTAGTTTAAGGAATCTTAAGGAGCCTCCCCTTCCCCATTTACTGCTTCTTCACTTTGAAATTTAGGGATCATACCTTAATGGTTGTTTGGGGTGGTTCTTATATCCGCCTGACCAATTTCAATTTTCTTCTACACTGAAAAGTAATTTATTATTTTAGTTTTGAGAATTTTGAAAGCACCACATTTCACCAGACCCTTTTAACCTATTAACTATTTAACACTTATTTTTTATTGGATTATACCAGTTACATTCTTGGCCAATTTCAATTCTATGCCTCACCTAAAAGGTTATTTTTACAATCCCTCCCTTTCCCCATTCTTACCTATTTTATCAATTTAAAATCTTCAATATTTTATGATTATTCGGAGTCTTATTTAAATTTTCTTACCGATTATTAGTTTTCTGACAAAAAGAAAAGTAGTTGTTTCTCTAAGTTTTGGAAAATATAATCCCCCTCCACCATTTAAATAACTCCTAATTAGAAATCACGAATTTTAAGAAGAATATGGTTATCTCTTTCTCACAGCTTGTTATTTTTTTTTTACCACACATGAAAGTATTTTTGTTCGTTTATAAGCCACCCCAAGCCCTCTCTCTCTCTCTATATATATATATATATATATACACACACACACACACACACACACACACACACACACACACACACACACACACACACACACACACACACACACACACACACACACACACAAACACTCTCGTTTCACAGAGTCTCGATTACATATTTAACATTTTTGCTCTTATTATTTATTTGTAGTGGTGTTTATACCTACCTGCCAAATTACAGTTTTCTACCAGACTGGGAAATAGTTGTTTTCAGTATTTTTTTTAAAAATGTTGAACCAACCCACCTCCCTTTCTCCAATTCACTCTTGGAAATTTCAAATTTTAAGATTTACTTGGTTATCTTGAGTTGTTTATTTACCTGTCTACCAAATTTAAATTTGGGAAATTACATGAATGAGTGAATCAATGAGTCCCACACCTTTCTGCCAATCTCTTAGGAGATGAGATTTAAAAATCATAATAAATGCTTCACCCAATTATAGAAAGCAACTTTTATTTTTTATTTAAAGACTTTATGTCCATTGGTTCAAATGTTACATCAATGAATTTGGAGGGATTTAAACCCCCCCCCTTTTCTCTTTTTAGAGATCAAATTTCGCAAAACTGTCTTTTTTTTTTTTGCCTAGGGCTTGAAAGAAATCTTCACAAAAATATCAAGATTTCAGGCCAAGGGGTTGTGGAAATATGGGGATGAATGAGTCAGTGCGTGGGTTTTGAATTTTATAAATAATCAGTGTATAATATATGAATCTAAATTGTACATTATTCATAATTTTGAAATAACACTAAGTGACCACGAACATATGTCATGGTTATAAAGTAATTGTGAGAATATAATAAAGGTTTTCAAAACCATTTGAAAATGTTTAGAAAGAAGTTTTGTTTAATCTGTACCACAGCTATATATTTTTTTAAGTAATTAAGAAAAAAAAACATAAGACAGGGAAAAGATTAAATGAAGTATTTCTTCCAATAGAATTGAGTAACGTTCAAGTAAGACAATATTATTTTTAAATAAAATAAAATGGGGTGTGGCTGTGTCATGGACACGGCCGTGTGTTGTACGTGAATACGTTTATGTAACAGCTGACGATTAAAATTTAAACGAACATCGTAGCTTCTCCGAGTCAAAAGTTATACTAATTGTAAATCTCGATACGCAGCAAAATAACTTCAAAATGGCGGCGCTTCCCCCTCCACCGCGCGTGATGCGTCACTGTTCTCGCTTATTGTAATGAATTCTTTGATCCTTTAGCTATCCAGTGGTATAATTTAATTTTGGATGTAAAGGAAAGATTCGAAACTACAACACCAAACTGTATCCCCCAATTTTGTTATCATTGGGTTTTTTGGATTGCCCCCGTATGGTAGCAAATTTAAAGACGTATTCACGTCAAAAAAAGAGAGAAAAGTTCCATTGGTAGCTCGTGTCAAACGAGTGATTAACATAAACAAAAGTTGTTGGGTACGTGAGGGAGGATGTTTCCTCCTTTTGATGTCAAAAAGATTTCACAGGACCTCCATTGACCCTGTAGTTCTCCCTTTGAATCGTCACGTCCATTGGTTTGTCGCATCGCTCCGAGCATCTCGTTCAGCTTCTACAACTTCAACTGCGGGCTAGCAAAGTCAGGACTACTCCGACCAAGAAGTTTCTTCAAAAGTTCCAAACCAAGTGTCGCTATCTCTATCGAGGCTGATTGAACGTGGAGAAAGTCGTCACTTTGATTTGATCTATAGAATATCTTTGTGGTGTTTTGGCTCTTTTATACTGAGCGTACGAACACCTTTAAAACCATTCAATTTAACAATTGGTTCAATTACAAACTGATATCGATTCACTCCGCTTACTATTGCGTCAGGTTTGTTAAATCGGGGGTCGCGACATCCAAGCTACTCGCGAGATATTGGCTTGCAGACTATACAAAGTATTTGGCCAATGAAATAGCTTAAATTTTCAAGTTGTTGAACTTAAACGTTGATCAACTCTTCTCTGAGAGACTACCCTTTAAGGTGGGGATGCAAGGAACTCTAGAACAGGTCGTTGTTTTTGCATTTTTTGTTTACAAACCTTTTTTACTCAAAATAAATCAAATATTGCTGCAGTACAAAATAGAGTTTAATTTTCTTCACATGGTGACCTCAACAGTTCTTGAATATCTGTTAAGGGTGTCCTGGAGTTCAATGACAACTTTTTTTCTTGATTTGAAATTTTTTATCATCTAATGGTGTTATGATCATGACAGATATTCAACAACTGTTGATATCATCATGCGAAGAAAATTAAACTCTAGGTTCGTACTGAAGCAATATTTGGTTTATTTTGGTTAGAACAAATTTTGCTATAAAAACTGCAAAAGAACTTACCTTTATCCACGTTCTCTACATCTCCAACCAAGCTATATCATTGGTTTTAATGTGCACCAGGTCTTACTACCCATCCGGGATATCCTAATATTTACACTAATAGAGCGGGGATAATGGAGGTGGATTTTATAGAAAAACTAGTGGACCCGACAGACGTTGTCCTGCCCGAACGTTGGCTTTTCGTTTGGGTGGCCTTGTTGATTTCGATAATAAAACAAATACTATGTGATCATCACAATTAAAAATTCACAATGAGCTCCAATTAGTGAGTTACACAAATATTACAAATTCAGTGTTTGTCAAGACAACATACAAAATAAAACATCTTTTCATTTTTGGAATTTCGCCCACAACTCCACAAATATCAGCTGTATTGAAAAAAATTGCGAAGCTTGTTTACAAATTTGTATACCGGGTACCGTTAATTTTATTTTATTGATCCCCCCAAAACCCCCCAAAAAATCCCTAAAAAATAAAAAAATCCTAGAACCCGATTTCAACGCCACCTACCGGGTCTAATTGTGAATCTAAACCATCCACGGACCCACTCAAACACACACAAAAAATGTCAGCAAAATCGGTCCAGCCGTTTAGAAGGAGTTCAGTGACATACACACGTACAGAAGAATTATATATATTATAAGGGTGGACAACCCTTATCACTATGGTGTATGAAAAATAGATGTTGGCCGATTCTCAGACCTACTCAATATGCTCACAAAATTTCATGAGAATCGGTCAAGCCGTTTCGGAGGAGTACGGGAACGAACATTGTGACACGAGAATTTTATATATAAGATATCCGTATTTTTCAGGAAAGAAAAAGACGCCTTTTGTAAAAAAAGAACTACCTCAATACATACGTCTGGGATTTGAACTTTGACCTACCCATCACTAGTAAAACCTGATCAGTCAAGGTTGATGCCTCAGCTAGACTGTTAGCCTATGTAGGCTATTTAGGTATTGATTTGATGATAAATTGGGTGTTATGCAAATAATTCGGAGTTTAATTTAAATTGGGATACATGATAGTAAATTTATTATAAACGAGTATTTTGAGAAGTTATTTTCAACGTTTTTGTGTAGCTAGGCTTATATGGATTGGACGTGGAAAGCGTAGCTCCGGCAAAAATAACAAAATACAATTTTTTAATTGTTAACCTCAAACAAAGTCACCAGTGATAATTAGTGTAATAATATGTATTATTTTTATGTGTTAAAATATTATTCTTATACGTTTTTACTTTCGAGTTCACTCTCTTCTTGTTTTGTTGTTAACAGCCAAGCAATGTTGCCAACTGATGCTTGAAAGATTCGAGAAGTTTGAACGCGCAGTGGATGAGTTTGTACATACTCTGGAGCTAGGAGTGAATTGCGCTAATGTCAGTGTAGATCGTACGCTTAGTAACAGTGATGATTTAGTCATAAAAGATGTAAAACAATTTAAATTGGATTTTCAATTATTCTGATATGAAATCTATGCGCGATGATCTTGCATCGTTGAAAGAAACGGTTATGAAACAAGATGTTCGACTGGATGACCTATAAACATACATTTGATAGTGAATGGCTTTCCTGAGAAACCAGATGAGGAGGTCATTAGTGATGTACCCAAGATCTTCATTGAAATTGATGTGATAGATATCGATTGATGTCATCGTACGACTAAACCCAAGCGGAATGTTTCTTAGACGGTGTATGTATGTAGGAGACCAATTATTGTCAAATTTTTCATAGTCACGTTCCTCAGTATTTCGCGCTAAAAGAGCCTTGAAAAAATCTCCACTCCTCATCGCCGAGTCACTCACATTTGAACGTCAACGCCTGCTGAAAGCTGCGTCAGTGCTGATCCCAGGAGGGAAATGTCATACTGGGACACACTAGGCGTCGTTCTTACATTTCACCACAGAGTGAGCTTGAAAAGATTATTTAATATTTTTAGACACATATTTAGCAACATGCATGTTTACTTTACTTTACATGCATTACTGTTTCCAGACTGTGGCCTGGGTAAGTTTTTTTTATTCAAGCCATATATTCTCCACTACCGGTTTGCTAGGCTTGTTGTAGCTTCATATGCCTTACAATCTAACTTAAGACTAGGACAAACACAACATCCAGTCCCCGGTCGTTAATTCATCACTGTGAAAGGGTAATCCCACATTTCAGCAATTATAAATTTTTCAGCCATGCCGGGAATTGAACCCGGTACCCTTAAATCAGTAGACAGACAGGCTGCCAGATGAACAAAGGTGTCGCATATGTATATTTACCATTGATATATTTTTTAGTGCTGCAAATCAAGATGGTTGAATGTTGTTTGTTATTTTTTGGGGGATTTTTTTTTCTTGTATAACATGTGTATTTGTATTTCTCTTAACTAATGTAATGTATGTCTGTTTGGGTATGTGGATGTATCCCTGCTTCTCATTTAATCGACGGGTGGGTTTTGTTGATATATTCTTTAGCAGGTTTGACTGTACATTTTTTTTAAATTTAATTTTTAGCATGACTAGTAGTACATCTCAAAGGTTGACACAACTGAGTACAACCAGTACTTCCAGGAACTATGCTCTTTGCTTGTGTGGGAAAATACTAATATCAACTCCTTCCCTCTACAAATGAACACCTGTTCCATATTACTGTTGGTGACGTAGTTGGCTAACGCGCCAGTCGTGTTGAGCTAGACCGCCGAGGACGGGGAGATCAAGGTTCGAATTTCAGTCGGGTGAACTAGGGGTGGTTTTTCCTAAATGGTTTTCCACTCTCCCTCCACGCAAATGCGGGTTCACTTCCTCTAAATTCAACTTTCCCCATTCCTAATCCCTTAGTGTAATTAGTACTTAAGAGTATAACCCGAATGGGTAGTAAGACACGGTGCTAAGGTTGCTAACTTCACTGCTCAATCCTCCTTACCTGAACATGTTCACGAACTTAAAGCTATTTTTCCACCTTTTGAATCTTCGTGATATCTTGATATCGGAGACATGGCTTACCCCCTTCCTTTCTATCTCACTTGTTGACTTACACAATTACACACTATTTCGAAATGACCGCGAACAAAAGAGGGGTGATGGAGTGGCGGTTTATGTCAGAAGTGGTATTAAAGTAAAAGTGATGTGATCATCACCCGGTCCGTATAATGCCTCTACAGAAAATCTCTTTTTATAAATTAGGTACTATATCTATTAAAAATATATTACTTTCTGTTGTTAACAAACCTCCCAAGATAAGTGATATTAATCAATTTGAGACAGAACTAATGACTTGTAGAGGTAATTATGATCACGTGGTAGTCATGGACGACTTTAACACCGACCTCTTATCTAATACACCTGACAACTGACAAGCACAGACTAAAAGACTTGATTATATCATGTAACCTGAACCTTTTCCCAATGCAAGCAACGCACCATACTTCAAACTCTCACACATTTCTTGAATTAATCATCACTTCTAATGCTGATAAAGTGTTTTGAAATGTGATCAAATGACTGCACCAGGACTTTAACATCATTACTTAATATTCTTATCATATTATTTAAATAGTCATAAATTATAGCACGTATAAGGCTCTTAAAACCATAAATATGAATTTTATATTAAGGGATACTGATTCAATCCTCTGGCAGAATATTATGACTAAAAATGGCATTAATGCTATAGTGACTTGCCTAAATGAACTTGAGATATTTGAAAGATATGCCCCCCTAATGACTAAGCGTGTGATTCGACCACCCTCTCCTTGGATTTCCCCGATAATTATTGAGGAAATGCTTTGTGATGCCACGTCTAGACGTTTCAAACAAGCACGCCGGAATAAACTTGACACAGCTGGAGAGTTTATTGAACAATACAGATAACTTATAAATAGATGCACACATGATTTAGTAGAGCTAAGATTAATAATTACTCACTTTGATTAATATCATATACACCCTCACCTCATACACCTACGTCAATTAGGGATCGGTTGTAGCCCAACTATTGAGTCAAACTTTAAACCCTACTCCTAATGAATTAAATGAACACTTTTTGGATGTCCCAACCTTAAATGACAACACAATTAAAATACATACCATAAATAGTATTGTATCAAAGCCCGAAAGGCACAGCCAATTTTGTTTAAATCTTATAGCTTCTTTAGAGGTATTTAATGCAATCAAAAGAATAAAATCATTCTTGGAGGGTACGAATAAAATACCTACTACATTCATGTATTTAACCCTTTCACTGGTATTATTAATCACTCTCTATAACAGGCTTCGTGGTATATAAGTCAGCGCACCTGGCTAGGAAACTAGGGGTCCCGGATTCAATTTCCGTTTAGTGCCATGGTCATTTTCCGGAAAGCGAAATTATCCCAAAGGTCATCAGCATTTGGTTAGTTAGGTTTAAGGCAGGCTTTAGAATTTATACTGGTTTAACCCCGTCATATTCACTATCATTATTCTCTCATTTCATCGGGACATGGAAAGAGCCTTCACGAAAAGTATGTATAATTAGTACATTTGGGCCTCCCCGGGGTGAAGGTACATTAGTAGGAGCTAATCTTTTCACAAACAGGACATGAGGTGATGTAGCCAAGGCACGCATATCTATATAAAGCTTTATGCACTGGACTCTTTTTTACAGCTTGGAAATTTGCTTTTGTTAAACATTTTGCAAAGATTGCTTCCCCTAGTACAGTAAAGGACTAAAAACCAACAAATATCATTCAAGCTCTCTCCAAGGCCTTAGATTATATAGTGTATAGTTAAATCATATATACTTAACTGCCGACAATCTACTGGACAAGTACCAGTCTGCATTTCGACCACACCATAGCACAGCGACAGCACTAATTAATGTTTCGGACGACATAAGACTGGAAATGGACAACAGACAATTAGTATTACTAACACACTTAGATTTCAGTCAAGATTTCAATAGTCTATCATGACATTTAATTGCTAAATTATAGTAATATTTTAATTTTTCTGATATAAGGTAAAAGATGGGAATATGGCCATGCTAAGATTTGAAGAATTTTCCTGGTACCAATCTATGGAATGTTTGGCTACTTTTTGCAGGTCAGTGTAAATTGGTTCCTTAGTAGTTATTAAAAATATATTAATATAGCCATTCTATTGGGAACATAAAACAACTCATTTATAAAATTATAATTTTGTGCCATATTAAAAGCATATGAAGTTAATATCGCCACCCATTTTAACAACAATTTTAATTAGAATTTTTCAACAAATAAATAATGAGCAATGGAGATTTTAGTAGAAACTCTACTATCAAGGTTAATGAAAAAGAAATAATTATTGATGATTGCAAAATCAATAAAAAAAAAGAATAAAAGAATCAAATGAAAAAATTAAAATGAAAATAGATTAAGATGCCCTTTTATATATGTTTAAATTAAGTTACTTTAAGCATTTTTGACAAATGAACAAGTCTTTGTCTTCCTTGGTGAGGCCAACAAATTCTTCATGAACATAAACTCCACAAACTCCACAGAGTCTCATATACCTTACTTCATCTTCACAACAAACAACACAATACCAGTTTTCATTCTTTTTTTAATGAAGTCCTTTAGTTTTAACTTTACATTTCGCTTTGGTACAGACTTACAATTTCTTGTTGGTAGATTGTTCGTCATCCTTCTTGTCTTTCTTACCGTCTTCAATACCACATCACGACTGTTGATAGCAGGTTTCATAACTCGCGTAATCTTCCTTTTCTCTTTCGCTTTGTGTTCAGCATTTCTTCGAAAGAACTTTGATGAGATGAAATTTCTATTGCATCTGGCTCATCTGAATCATCAAATTCATATGTTTAAAATTCATCTGAGGGATTTGAAGGCTCATCCAAGTATCCATAGGTATCTGAATCGGATGATGGACTGCTGTGACATCTATGTTGCTGCTGGTGGACATTCCTCTGAAGAGTGGATGGAACTGCCACTGGATGGAGATGGTTGTCATGAAGTTGTTCCAGTGATGTGGTAACTGGTGAGGTATTGTTAAACACGTCTGTGTTTGGTGATGGCTGCTCAGTGGCTGTGCTCGGTGCAAAAGCCCCTTCGGGGATTACAAGAGGATTGAAGGGATATATTCCTGTGGCCATAAGCCCACTTTTCATATTTGTCATAGACCTCTATCGTGTTGGGGTAAAAACATCAGCGAGGTTCAGCCTTGAAATATATTGCTCCTCTATATGCGTGTCAAAATACAGGCGTGTATACTGATCCCAAAAAATCTCCAAACTTCGGAAACGACCTTTGTCTAAAATTTGTAGTGCATGCGTTATGTTTGATGGCAGACAATACAAAAAAAATACCATTCTCTTTAGCAATCTCACGTATCTTGTAATATAGTGGTGATTTAGCCCCATAAAAAAATCAGAATACAAATTCTACTTGGCTTGAAAATTGAGAAATGTATGAGAATGTAAACAAATGTTTCCGTGGTCGTGCAATCTTTACGTGTAATTTATGTTTTTTAACCCGTAGGATGTTTTATTCTCAAACTGTATTTTTTCTTACCCTAGAGCGCCGGACCATTGGGGGGAATTAAAGATCCTATGGCATATACACAAGCGTCAAATAAAATTTGGTTAGGATAATTTATTTCACACATTTCCTTTATATTTTATCGTTAAAATGCAGGTTAGAATATTTATTTAATTAAAAAAAGCCGCTTTTATGGCTAGGCGTGGCTATATCAACCACCTGGGTGAGTTTTCTGAAAGTTCTATAAAATATATTGCTTCTTAAAGAAAATTAAATATTGATACCTCTACTCGAATCAGCATAGAAAACTGCATACTAAGCAATCAAACAATTGAAATTATCTGTTAATAAAACATGAGAACAAATGCTAACTTCCCGGAGTGAAAAAGAAGAAAGTTCTCCAAATGCTTATCCTCCAGAAAATGGCGGCTCCACGCCGTTCAACGCACTTTCCGATAAAGTTCCTTTCTGGTTGGCGTAGTTTAGCTGTACGGGTACCGCAGGGGGTCAGTTCTTGGAGAGCTCTTGGTTTTCATGTTTATTAATGACCTACCAGCTTGTCTGCAGATCACTAAACATCATCTGTGCGCATACGATCTCCAAATATATTTGTCTTCCTCTACACCACTATTAAATAATACCTTTGCTTTACTAAACTCAGATCTTAATGCAGTGTACACATGACTTGTTTATTAATCCTGGTAAATCTCAATTTATTATCATAGGCTCAAATAAACTTAAATCTATTATTAACTTTTCTAATCTGCCTAAAATAATATACAATAAAGATATACATACTTTGGTGCCTGTGATCAAAGAATTGTGCGTATATAAATAATGATACATGGTCTAAAGAAGTAACTTATATTTCTAAAAAGGTTTTTACGTCTTTGCATTTATTAAAGTGACTTATGATCTTTTTTTTCTGATTCTCTTAACAATCACTTGTTTAAACTCTAATACTTCATCACTTGCTTGATAGTGTAGGTCTTTTACCTAATATTTAACTGAGTAAATATCTAACTTTAATTTCATAATTTTCATAACTGAATTAACCTAACATATGCCATTTTCCATTAAATGTCTCTTTATATCGTAATATTTCATGATAGTTGAATTCTCTGATCGGAATATACTCAAAAATGTTCTTTATCACAACTTAAGTAGTTATTATTTTCTGCACTGGTTTTGTCTCAGACCTGAAGATGGCGTAATCGCTGAAACATGTCACCATCCAGCCAAGACTAACATAACTGTTCAACACTAAATAAGGAGAGGAATAAAATCAAACCGATAAGGAACGTCAATTTATTATAAACTCCTAAGGCGTTACATTTATAAATTAGTGTTACACATCTGTCATATTAATCAATTTGTACCTATATACGTTATCCAATCTTTGTAACAAAAAACTATGTACAAGAATAACCTGGATGAAACACATCTGTTTATTTTCAATTAAATCTCCTTAATAATCAATTATCTCGATACTTAACACAGACAAAATTATATAAATAATTAACTTGACTAAAAAAGTTCAATACTAATAGATTGTTAATACTTATTTTTGTTTAAAAATTCTTACTTGATAAGTAATACCTTTCATATAGTTTTTTAAAAATCTTTAATGTCAAATTTATTTAATTAAAAAAATATTAATTACCTTTGTTAACATTTTAAAGTATTAATAACCACAATCTAGTCAAATTGCCAATTCATCCAATCCATCTTCTAGGCAATTTTCTTATCAGCCACTCCTATAACCTGTTTTTCTTAAAATACTTTAATCGTCAAAGAATACTTTTTCCTTGTTTATCTGTTAATCAAATAATTTCTAGAATATCATCATTGTAAAAATCTTACCAATGAATGATCTTATAGAAGTACTGTTATACTTATTTAAAATACAATTTTTTAATTGCCTTCATAATTCATGATAGAATGAGTTCTTTCTTTAAATAAATCATCTTGCACGTTATTAATTCTTGATTTCTATCTTAATTTAATTGACTAAAAGAAGTTATTCATGTTCATTTAAGTAAATGTAACATCTTAGTGCATTCCCTATATTATTAATTTTACTATGATATAGTTTACAATGACTTGACTTTTGAACTCGTGTGAATAAATGACAACTTCTAAATATGTATGTAAGATTTATTTATCATCAACTTGCGATCACGTGACCATATTTCTTCATCTTATAACAAACTTGACTGGCTACGACTTGATGATGGAGAGCATCTAAATACTCTTGTAATGGCAAAGAAAATATTTCTAACAGGATATCCTCAATACCCCTCCTCACGTCTCGTCCCTCTTCATGTTCGTCATAATCTCAATCCCGTTACACCTACACACTTTCCATCCCTCTTCACAAATCTAACTTCTATTTATATATCTCCCTCTCTCTCTCTCTTTTACTGTTGATGGAGCTCGTTCCTGGAATCCTCTTGATATAAATATTAAAACTGTTGCCACTATAAATTCCTTCCAGCATAGGATTGCTCAAGGTCTGCGAGCAGAGTCTCGATCGTCGATGTGAGAGGAAATCTAAGGATAAATTAAGTATGCCTATGTGTGTGAAATTAAATTATTATTATTATGTATTAAAATGTATCCAAACTATATAGTTATTAAATTATTTTATTAACATTATCTTTGTTTTAAATTATTAGCTATCTCCATCATGTTTAGGTATGCTATGCGAAGCATAATGACACGTTAATATGTATGTTTTGATTGTGTGTCTTAATTTTTTTGTCTATTCTCTATTCTTTATTTAGTTCTATTTTATACATTTATTTTATTTTAATATGTCCATGATAATATTATGATTACATCATCGTTAATTTTAGTTAATTCATATATAATACAGGAAATGTTTTCTTATAATGTAATATAAATATATATATATATATATATATATATATTTATATTATGACTACTAGATCTGTTCAAAAATAAAAAATAAAATAAACGGTATGACATGACCTCACAAACTTTCTCATACTGTGTATTATAGCCTAGAAGAAAGTTTTCAAAAATAAGTTTTAAGCAAATTACCCTTAAGTAAGTTTTCCCTATAAAAACAAACACCTAAATTTGTTAATCACAATACACACTCTTTATATATAAACTTAATACAAACTGGGCAAATATTTTTAGCAAATTTCTAATTTTCAAAAATAAGGTATTTGTAGAATATCCTATTTTTTAAATTTGTGTGGAAATTAAAACGTGTTCTTAGTTATCATGCAGCAAACTCAATTTTAAAGGTCAAATTCAAGTAATTTCATATAATTTTTCGCACGCAAACTAACCTTAAATTAATTTACCTTAGAAAAATAAAAATACACTATTATTGATCATGTAAAATAGTTCTTGATACCAATTTAAACAAAATCGTCAGAGTTTTTTTTAAATAAAATTTAACAATAATCAGTCATTACTAATGTTAGCTACAAAAAAACAATATTTTAGAAAAAAACAGATACCCATATTGAACCAAATTGCTTATAACATATTTTTAAATATCCAAATTAAAACACCTAGTAAATAACCCATAAATGAATGTTCCCTAAAAACCAGTATACATATTCCCCATATATACTTTTTTAACAAAATTGTTGGAGCCATTTTCAAAATATCTCGTATTTTCAAAAATTACTCATCAGTCAACTACTCTTTAACAAATTTTTACCCCAAAAAACAAGTATACAGTGGGAGGTTAAAAAACTACCTACATGTCAATTTTAAACAAAATAACTCTATACATTTTCGAAAAATTTGAATAAAAAAAAAACACTCATCAGTAAACCACCCTTAATTTGTAAGCTAGGGTCAAAATAAAAACTGCCAACTGTATAACATTTAGACCTGTCACCAGGGACAAACTAAGAGACAGAGGAACAGACAAACATGAGAACAGACAGAATTGTAAAAGCCAATTTTTGAGATTTGGACACACATAAAACGTAAAGATTCATCATAATATATGGGCCAAAAGTTTTCACGATAGCAATACTCTCTCTTGATATGAACAAAAAGTAAAATAGAAAATTAAAAACAACAGTATTGTACATAAAAAAAATTAAAAACATGGTAATCGGATAAAACTTCCTGCTTATTCTTTCAATACCGATACCTACTAATATCGATGTATTTAATTCGATACGAGTATAATAATCGACCTTTTTTACACTTGAAACTAGTAGAGTATCTATAACTTTCTTTCGACACCACATTAATAATTTTGAATGCTTAGCTAAAGACCAATACAAATAAAGGTATATCACTGATTTTCTTCCGTTAAAAATATCCATAGTTGGTCTTTAACAAACCATATTAGCTATCAAAGAGCAATGGACTAAATTCTCAGATGGGACTTTAGACCAACTTTCTTATAAAATTCAACTATTAGATTAACCTCCTTTTAGCATTATAATTTTTTTGTTATAAACTTAAACAATTGGTTCTTATCGTACCGCGTGTTTGACTTATATCTTTGAATGATTTTATATTAAATAATACTCGCTATAGGCTTATGTAATTTTAATCTATGTTTTCTTACTTGTTACTTTCTCTCTATCTTACAGGTAGAGAAAGTATGGTGATCGTCAAAAAAATCGAACTCGAGATTTTGATGAATCTTGACGTTTCATGACTCCCTGAATCCGAAAAAGTGGTTTTTGGATTTCCGTCTGTCTGTCTGTCTGTCTGTACCTCCAACTAGAGCCTAAACTATTTTACCGATTGAGCTGAAACTTGATATCTAGGGTTTTCATAGGGTTGCCCCGGGGGGTTTTTGGAATTGGATATCTACCCCTAAAATTAAGGGTAGTTTACTGAAGGGAAAAAAGAGAAAAAGTCGATTCTCTCAAAATCGGCTCTAACGATTTTGATTAAACTTCATTTATGAACATTAATAAATATTATAAACAAAATGGCTACTCTCAATATTTCGGCAAAATGGCTTTAAGGGCTCCGGTCTGATGCGTAAATTAATTTTTTTTATAATAGCTCCGAAACTATTTGAGATATGAAATTACTTAGCATTACAAATATGTATATATATTTATGATACAAATATTTTATTCGAAACATATTTTTATAAAATCAATAATTTTCAATCTATACGCAATTATATATATATTTTTAACTTTTTGGACATTAAAGCTTAAGTATTGCGACCGTAAAAAAAACTAACCTGAAATGTTGATGGATGTCAACGTCTTATGACCCCCCGAACCCTAAAAAATAGTATTTGCAATGCCGTCTGTCTGTGTGTCTATTAAAACTTAAAATTAAGGGTAGTTTACTGAAGGGCAAAAAGAGAAAAAGTCGATTTTCTCAAAATCGGCTCTAACGATTTTGATTAAATTTCATTTATAAACATTAATAAATATTCCAAACATAATGGCTACCCTCAATATTTCGGCAAAATGGCTTTAAGGGCTCCGGTCTGACGCGTTAATTAACATTTTTTATAATAGCTCCGAAACTATTAGAGATATGAAATTACTTAGCATTACAAATATGTATATATATTTATAATATAAATATTTTATCCGAAACATATTTTTATAAAATCAATAACTTTCAATCTATACGCAATTATATGAATTTTTTTAACTTTTTGGACATTAAAGTTTAAGTATTGCGACCGTAAAAAAAAAACTAACCTGAAATATTGATGGATGTCAACGTCTTATGACCCCCCGAACCCTAAAAAATAGTCTTTGCAATGCCATCTGTCTGTGTGTCTATAAAAACTTAAAATTAAGGGTAGTTTACTGAAGGGCGAAAAGAGAAAAAATTGGTTTTCTCAAAATATGCTCAAACGATTTTGATTAAAATTCGTATCTAGGCGTTGATTAAGATTATAAATGAACTGGCTATTTTCATTTTCCTATGAAAATGATTTTTAGGGTACTTTACAGAAGCGTTAATTTCGGTATCTCCACAACTATTTGAGAAACTAAACAACTTATCATTGCAAAATTGTAGGACTATTAGAAATAAAAAACTTTTATTTGACATATATTTTTATAAAAGCAACAGTTTCTGAGATATTTGCAAATATATTAATACAATTTTGTGAGCTTTAGTTGTAAATATATACTACTTAAGTCTTAACGCAATAATTCTTCAATGCCATAGAGTAATTAAATATAAGTATCTAAAAATGTATGTTATTTTTCCTTAAAGCTCTTAGGAGAAATATTTGCACAGCAATGATCTATCTCCATTTTAGACTCAATAGTCAATATTTACATTTTTTATTGGTCAAAATGTATAAATGAATAATTAAATATCAATGCGATGACTTGAAGATCTGCAACACCTTATAAAATGTTAAAATTTTAACCAGAAATCGAAATTTTAATACGAAGTGTTGACCCTTGTGGAAGACATTAAACTGTTTGAAATGCTCTTAGGTGGACAAAGATGCGCCTCTTTTTTCATTGATTCTATATCATTGTATATTATTTTATGCGTGTTCTTATGTGGAGTGGTGATGATACAATGTACATTATTCCGTTCAGAAATCTTACGAGTTTATAGAAAGAGAGAGAAAGTCTGTGCGGTGCACCGTACCATTTATTGTATAACATATTTTTATTTGTTCTGTAACTATTTTTCCCTTGACTTGTTTTAGTGTTTCATATGATTAATATGATCAAATTAAAATAAATTAATTTTTGTAAATACCAATTGTTTATCCATTTTAATACTATTATTTATACTATATAATTCCTATATTCTTCTACAAAGCTTTAAAACTTTATATATAAATTGACTGTTATAATACGTCTAGTTGTATTGTATTTTAACATGTTTTTATTTTGTTTCATGCTATTTTATCTGTGCCTATTTCCTATCTCCAAATACTGTTTTAAAAATTTAGAGTTTTTGAAACTTTTAATTCAATTTTCTTTTTCTATATCAATTTCCAAATTAACTCTTACTTTTTTGTCTGGTTTCCATCTTTTCCATACCTTTATAGCCAAATAAATTTTAATTTCCTCATTTTCAAGTTTTATCTTATATTACTTACTTATATTACTATTCCTTACGTATAATATTTTTTAGAACTTTCTATAAAATGTTAAATTTAAAAGGGCTAGAAATACTCCCCTTTCGAGTGTAATTTTCCAAATGTCAGAGGTCATGTCAAAGCGAAGAGCGCTTCTTCCCATGCCGTGATTATGAAGCTTTCAGACTAGTAATATATGAATGGGAGAACCATTAATTATGAGTCCATAATGGTGACCTGGTGGTCTAGAGGTAAGGTGTTGGACTTCTGTGCTGGGGGTGTGGGGTTAAATCCTCGGTCCCGGCACAGATGTATCTGATTGCCAAACCCTTCCTTCACCACTGACAAGACGTATATTAATCACAACTTGTGAATGTGAGGAATGGCGGGCCTCCGGAACGGGTAGTAAGATGCGGTGCTAATAATAATAATAATAATAATAATAATAATAATAATAATTATTATAATTATTATTATTATTATGAATCATGTGGCGTATTAGGAGATTTAAGTGGAATGTTATATAAGCGCCCCCTTTTATAGCACCTTGTTTTACTACCGATTCGGGATACATAGGGAGTCCCCGCTATAAGCGGTAGATGCGTTCCGGCAAAGTGCCGCGTAAAGCGAAACCGCGTATAACGGGAACTATTTATAGCCTAGCGCGATAGCGGCAAATAGAACGTCATACAGCTTAGTATGTATTGATATTGATCACGTAGGCTTACAGTACTCTATACGTTAAAAAGGATTTTAATAATTAAAACAAGCAGTTTTGTTATTCAAATTAATTTTATTATATTGCCGAAATACACAACCAAATCAGTACTGTACATATGAGTTTATTATGTTAAAAAGGGTACATAAGAGGTTATAAAAATAAAAATGCTTTAGAGTACTTTATGTACAGTAGTTTTTTCCAAATTAAGATTACTGTAAAATATTAGTACATACACATGTATTAAAGAAATGAAGTTTTTTACTACCTTTAAGATTATTACTCGTGGCCAACATTTTCTGTAGACTCAGAAGAGCTTGTTTCCTGTTCATTTGACACAACACTATTTTGTGAAAAAAAGTTTTTATGGACAGTTGAGTTGAGGATTTTAACTTCGAGTTATATTGTTCACGGTAGCACTTTATAACATGTTCAACTTCTCTTTTGACTTTACCACTTCTTGTTTCATCAGGATCATTGTTTTCAAAGTAGCTTAAGGCATTATTGATCATTTGGAAAGCCTCTGACATCCATTTACCGGTTAACACTTTAACACATTTAGGTTCTTCGTCTTCCTCGGACACTTCCACACAATTTTCATCTTCCATGGACAGCAGATCCTCGTTACTCAGATCATCTTCTTGTGTCTGTAGAAGCGCAGAAACATCTTCCTCGTCAACATCAGTGAATCCAACTTGGTGAGTCAAGTTCACTATTTCTTTGGTCGTTTGAGAGATTCCATCAATTTTTTCACTGTTGTTAATGATTCCACCGTAACCTCAGGCCATAGTTTTTTCCACACCCCGTTCTTACAGTGAAGTGTCAGTCCTTTCCAACATTCATCTATGATTTCTATGGCCATATTAATTTTGAACTGTTTCCAGAAATCTTTAATTGAAAGCTGGTCATTAGCATCACATGAGTTTATGATTTGAGAGTGTCTCCTTAAGGTAGTTGGCTTTGAACGCTGAAATTACGCCTTGGTTCAAAGGCTGCAATAAGGACGTAATGTTAGGGGGAAGAAACACAACTTTGATGTTTTAATTCACCTCACATATTTCTGAGGGATGTCTCAACACATTAGCCACAAGAATAAAAACCTTAAACTCAATGTTTTCCTTTTCACAGTAGCGTTTTAGTTCGTCTTGAAGATGTTGTGAAAAATTATCATAAAATATTTTCCCTGTCATCCAACCTTTCTTACTAGATTTCCAAATATTGTCAGTTTACTTATATCGCAACCTTTAAGTTCTCGTGGGTTTTCTGACTGATAAATCATCAATGGTTTTAATTTGCAATCGCCGAAGGCGTTGCCCCCAAAAAGCAATGTGCAACGGTCTTTAGCAGCTTTGAAACCAGGTGAATATTTCTCTTCAATAGAAATAAAAGTTTTGCTTGGCATTCTTTTCCAAAATAGGCCAGTCTCGTTTAAATTAAAAACTTGCTTCGCCATTAAACCACCTTCTGCAATAATATTTTTAAATGTAGTTTCTCTGAATTCATCAGCTCCTTCATTATCAGCAGAAGCAACCTCGTTCGTAACTTTTAATCTGTGAAAAGCGTTACGAGCCTTAAAACGGTTGAACCAACCTCTACTAGCGTTAAATGTTGGTAGATTTTTATTATCTTGTGTTAATTCTTCATAAATACCTTTAGCTTTTTCTTGAATGATTGCCGTAGAAATAGGCGCATTCCGCTGGTTGTGGTGTTCAATCCAGGTAGACAAAAGCTTTTCAACTTTTTCCATTGCATCTGATCTCGATGTAGCTACTCTTGTGACACTTAAATTTGTATAAGATTCAACACTTTTACGAATTGCGTCTGCGTTCGATCGGATCGTTCTTATAGACGACTCTGGAAGACCCATTACTCGCTGAATATCGACAACACGTTCGCCTTAATCGATACGTTTTAAAACTTCCAGTTTAATCTCCGATGAAAGATCATTTCTCGCACGTTTTTTAGTATTCGCACTCTAATGTTTCTTGCGTTTTTGCGACATTTTCAATAACTCGACAACACTAAACGAAATGTCACACCACTCAATAAAACGCTAACAGGAAATACACTTGCTAGACTAGGTATGTACGTAAACAGCGCAGAGCTACTGACAGCGATCGATAGCTCGAGGTGACTAAGTTGTAAAAATAGACAAACCTAGACAATGACAGAGCATGGGAGCACTGACCTTGAGGAGAGATCAAGACGACTAACAGCGTGCCACGTAATTACATACTAGCTGTACACTCCAAACAATCACCGCTTTGGCGCAACTCAGATCAAATACAAAACCTTTCAAGGACCTTTTTCATTCTTTTTAAACCGCGTATAACGGGTACTGCCTGTACGCTTATGTACTAATTCCACTGATTGTTCTATGAATTAGGAAAGTTATATTTATAGGAAGTGTACCCACATTTGCGTGGAAGGAGAGTGGAAAACCATTTTGGAAAATCAATCTAAGTTAGCACGACCGATATTCAAACTCCGATCTCCCCGTCATCGGTAGTCTAGCCTACTGCGAGAGCAGCGTCTTAGACCATGTGGCCACCAAAGTGGGTATTAATTTTTTTATTAATACTAGATTAAAAACATTAGGTGATTATAATTTGGGGTAGTCATAATTTTATTTCATAATTCCTATTTAAATGTAATTTATTTACAGTACAACTAAATTGATGTACTTAAAGGAGTAGCTAAATTTTAGTATCATATACTATGTATTCCCAGCAAGTCTATTTATCATATTAAAATGAATTAAGTAATTTTTAATACAAATAGTAATTGGTATCAAATTTAAACAGGAATTAGTTGAAAACAAGGTTTTGACTTGGATTCAAACGATAATAAGATAGGTTAATTTTAAAGAGGTTTTGAGCTAACATTCTAGTCTATTCATTTTTATAAAATAGTTCGAAAAATAATATTTCAAACTCGATTACTAAACAAGCGCCATTTCTAATGGTTTCATATTTAAGATAGTTTCATAAGATGTATGTGTTTTATATTAAAAGCTGATCAGTTTAATAAAGTTTAGTTATTCTCAATATGAGCAAACAATCCAATTAACTTGAAATTAGCTTTAATCAATGTATATTCTATACAATTATATATTAATACAATTTCAAATTGACTACACATATATATTTTATAGAAAAAATATATCTTAAGCCATACATAGCTATGTAAGTTAATCAGGTTAGTGAATCAAACAAAATATATAGAGCCTACCATTACTTCTTTCATATTGTTTTTTTTAACTTATATAATATTTTTTATTTCATAATATAGTTATTATTAATTATATTTTAGCTATTTGACTGCCCAAAAATAATTTAATTTAATAATTTTTATATCAGACCAAATTGAAACTATAAGATAGTTCAAGTAATTAAAATATCGTTCTGATAAAGGCTAGGGGAATAACTTCCGAATATAGTAATCAATAAATAAATAAATTAATTAATTTCATAACAGTTCACGGTTATATAATTTTATTTCTTTTAAACGTGTGTAAATGTAAACATCCAATATCTTTAAAAAAATTCATAGCTGATAAGTGCTTTTGATTAGGGCCAACATTTTTTCAAATAGTTTTAATGTTTTCATTACATCCCTGTTTATTTTTATAGCTAATATGTGAGGAAACACAAGCGTTGGTACTTCATTAAGGCATGTCACACCAATTGGTATAATCAATTATTTGCAGCCTGCAGTGGGCCTGTCGCTACCAATTTTATGGACCTAATAATAATATCACCTAATACAAGGGGAATTAATATTTGTTGACAAATATAACTAAAATGTAACTTTACACATGCGGCTACTTGATTATTTAGAACCCTCTGTTTAGCTAAATAGTCAACCCAAATTATATAATATAGTATCAATTGATTATTTGGGCTTTTAGATCCATACTTGCATGTTTCTGACGTATATTGTACAAATATCACTATGGTACTTCGATAAACATAATGTAAACCAATTTGTCCCAGTATCTTCCATGACGATATACGATGATTATATAAAGATATATTTTTAAGGAAAAAAATAACCCAAATGCGATCCCCAAATTGCCAGAGAGACGATGGATAAAAGTGGTAAAAAAATTCTCCTTTCCTCATGTACAGGCTAAGACTATAAGGACTTCAGAAAAACTAAAACATAAATATGCTTAAAAAACAAAAACAAATAAACTTAGTGACGTTTATGCACTTCAATTACTATACTCTCCTTCATGCTAAAATTGTTTGCATAATTTTATGAATAGGGAACGTCAAAACAATGACAAACCCTCTATCACTAAAACTACTACAGATACTTGAGGTTATAACTACCATTCATTACTAAAATTAGAGTATTTAAGATTTACGGGCTGAGATTCATACGCTGACTAATAATCTTAAATAATAATTGATTCAAATGCTGGTAGAGTGCAAATTTAATATATTTAGATGGTTAGAAAGTGGGTGATGTTTTAACGATTCATTAATCACTAAAAGTGCGGCTTGAAATGCTAGTTTTCTTGTGTATGCACCACGTATTAAACATTTCTGTATAGCAGTTCTTTATAACACTAAATATATGTTATTACTTAATAGGGAGGCATTAGTTTTCTGTTCTGTACACTCAAAACTAGGGTTATTAAAGACTGAATCAATGTTAATGTGTGGAGTGAATAAAATAAATGTCACTCAACCTTACGTGGAAGGGGGAAATAAAACCATAGTGTGGAAAACAACCCTTTTATTTAACTAGTAGGCGTTCAACGTTGAGAACGTGTCTTCTTATATTCTTCCTATACCAATATACAGAGTGACCCAAAATTCTGAATACATAGATGAAACGTAGTCAAATTATTTAATAACATCTTCAACATACTGTCCATCCTTATCGATGCAGAGTTCAACGTGATTTAAAAGATTGATAGGAACACGATGCAGTAACTCCCCATTTTCGTCGATCCTAGCACATTCATTGATGATGCGGTCCTTTATATGATCGATATATCTTATTTTAATTGCGTACACCCTTTCCTTCAGCATATCCCAGAAGAAGAAATCGAGGGGACTAATGTCTGGTGAGCGGGAAGCCCATTCCACATGGCCACGCCTCCCAATCCAGTTAGGGAAATTCTCGTCCAACCAGTGTCGTGCAACCGTGCCATAATGTGCAGGGCCCTATCTTATTGGAACCACTCGGGTAGTCCTTCGCCTAACACGTCGATTTGAGGCCTCAGCTGTTCGCCTAACAAGGTGAGATATGTTTCACCTGTGACGCTCCGATCAAAGAAAAACATTCACAACCCATGTGCTTTCCACAATCCACACCACACCATAATCCTCTCCTCTCCTTATTGTTTGGATGGGTCCGTCCAATGTGGTTTGGTTTGTGACCAGTACCAAACATTTTGTCAGTTGACCTCACTGTTAACGTGAAACAAGTCTTCGTCGCTGAATAACACACAGTCTTTTGTGAAGCGGTCATTTTCATCCGACCTATTAGAGAGCCATTCGCACATTTCCTATCTTCGGTCTGGGTCGTCCTCGGTTAAGCTGTGCAAGATGTGTAACTTGTACGGGTGAAAACGCTCGGCTTTTAAAATCCTTCTGACAGTTTCGCGAGGCATACCCAATCACAAGGATGTCCTGCGAATTGGCTTTTTTTGGGGCTCGCTGTGACCCTCTCAATGACAACTTCACTCATGTCGTCGTTCATTACCGTTGGTCTTCTGAAACGGAGTTTGTCCAAGACACTGCCTGTTTCCTTGAATTTCCTAACCACCTTCTCCACTGTGCCAAACAAAACGGGTGTCCTTCTGGGATGACGTGCATTTAAAGCCACTGGTATCTGTCGGTATGTCCACCCCTCACGTCCACTCAGCAGTATCAGGTCAATACTTTCTTCTTTCAATGAACTCGTAGTCAATTTGTGAACAAAACAGAAAGAATGTATTAATACCTATGTGTCCAGACATTTTAGTCACACTTATAGTTCAATGTAAGGTTGGTTGCTTTTATTAATATACAGGGGCTATAATCACCATGTTTTAGAATGGCAATACCGTTATTTTAACATATATGTTTAACTGGTTGAATCGATAAATAAATAGGTGCTATTACGCTAAAAGTTACTTTAGTGATTGTTCCTTTACAAACTTTGTGAGATAAAATAAACAGGCAGTTCTTTTAACATCAGTGTGTAGCTGGTTGTATCTGTAAATATATGGTACGCCACCTATCCCTCCCTATTTTATATTAATGTAAAAATTCATGTAGGTATGTTTCTAGATGCAATCAGCTATACATTGATGTTAAAAGAACTGCCTGTCCAGTTTATCTCACGGCGTTTGTAGAGGAACATCCACGACTATCCATTGTTAATAACCCCTGTATATTGATGCTATATATTTCCAGATGCAACCAGCTATACATTGATGTTAAAAGAACTGCCTGTCCAGTTTATCTCACGGCGTTTATAAAGGAACATTCACTACTGTCCATTCTTAATAGCCCCTATATACTGCTAATGAATGTTTCTAGATGCAACCAGCTATACACACATGTTAAAAGAACTGCTTGCCCAGTTTATCTCACGGCTGTTGTAAAGGAACCATCACTACAGTCCCTTTTAACTCGGGATGGGATTCTCGAATCTTCTAACCTTGAATTTGTAAGGATATTCGAGATTCAAGAATTCTAGAAAATTTCAGAATCGAGACAAGTCATTAAAAAGTATTTAAAAATTACATTTGAATTGTAGTTGGCTTTATAGCCTCAATACAGCTTATTGGTCGTTCAGGCTCATAATTATAAGTCAAACTTAACAACTAGAACCCATACCATTAAATTAACACTCTATTAAATGTATAAGTGTTATAGTGAATGCATTTTAGCAAAAAAGTTAGCATTAGCTACTATTTCTATTTTCTAGTATTCTGTTATATTCTATTTCCTCTTATATTCATGAGTTTTCACAAGATTAATATTCGAAATTGAAACTCGGGATTTGTAAGTAAAATAAAGATTTGAATTAGAGATTTGGTATCGTAAAATAGTAGATTCGACCAAACTCTACTTTTATGTTAATAACCCCTATGTATTATGGTGGGCAGGATATGTAGCATGATTGGTAGATTCTAGGACCTTGTTCATGGTATTGGCTGGCAAAACCAATGGAAAAAGACCACTGGGAAGACCTAGACACAGATAGGAGTATAGGGTGTGATGAGGTAGACTGAATAAAACTAGCTCAAGATAGGGGTAGGGTCTAATAAGGTGGACTGGATAGAACTAGCTCAAGATAGAGATAGGTGGCATATTGTATATTTCCAGATGCAGCCAGCTGAACAGTGATGATACAAGAACTGCCTGTTCAGTTTGCAAAGGAACAATCACTAAACTAAAGTTCAACATAATAGCCCCTATTTATCTACCTTTATCGATTCTGTGCCCACACCACTCGCGGAACCCTTTTATTACTTGTGAAGGTGGCCCACGCCTACACCCGTTGACACCAGCGGGGTTAAATAGAGGACCGCGACCCAAATTCGGGTGCGGTAAGTCATTGGCATTACCCCGGAGTTTGGGCTGAGAGAGAGAGAGAGCTCGAGAGATTGTGTTTCTGAACATTTATTTAAAGCCTAACATGAGCCTGAGGTTGGTCCCGGGTATACAATCAAACGTTGAACTGAGACCTCATCCCCACGCGAACGTATAATTCACAACATCAAACAATGAGCGTCCAGCGTATACCCAGTCACGCCCGGGGTCGAGAAAATCCCCTCCATACGGTAATAAGTCCACACACCCGAGAGATAACGACTCGCGAACTAACTACGTGTGCATTCGCGGTCGCGTGCGACCGTCCAGACAAGGGACGAACCAACGTGCACTAACCGGGTACAAAACCAGAGTCTCTGGGCTTGTCGAGACCGTGCGCAGCCAGCCGCGTAGGAGAAACAAACGAGCAGCGCTGCGCACGCACACCAAAAGAAAAGAGACGAGGAAGCTTGGCTCAATTCAACCAGTTAAACAGAAATGTTAAAATAACGCTACAGCTATTCTAAAACGGCGATGTAGCGCCTGTCTAATAATACATGCAACCAGTTATACGCTGGTTTTAAAAAGACTGTCTTGTACAATCTACCTCACGATGTTTGCTCTAGAATAATTGGATCACTTTATTAATTTAATAGCTCCTGAATATTTTTAATGCCAATTTTAATTTTTTACTTCACCTAAAAAGTATATTTTCTTTTTACTTAACCCATAACCACACCCCCTCATTATTTTCTCAATTTAAAATCTTCTGTTTCTTATAGGTATTTGGAGGGGTCTTTATACCTAATTATCGAATTTCAGTTTTCTAGCACACAGAAAAGTAGCTGTTTATCTTAGTTTTGGCTCTGATGCTGATGTAATCAGTCGGTTAAAAATTCAAAAAGTTAATGTTAAATACATCAAATAAATAATTAAAATATTATTTTTGGAAAGTGTAAATCCCTTCTACCACCTTCCATTAAAAAACCCCACTTATATATTTCAAATTTTAAGAATAATAATTATGTTAATCCTTATATCTTTCTACCAAATCTAAATTTTCTTCCACACCTAAAAGTGCCCCCCCTTCTCTGTTTTATAAAGTCCGAATTAAATTTTAACATTTTCCAACTCTTAGTATTTATTTGAAGTGGTATTTTTACTCGCCTAATTCACTCTTAGAAAATTCAAAATTTAAGTTCTGGAGCTGTCTCTCTATCTGTTTGCAGAATTTTAGTTTTTTATACATCATCTAAAAAGGTTTTTTCCTAATTATAGTCCTTCCAATTCCCGGAGCTACATATAGCGATTTAGAGAACTTTTAAAACACTAAAAGTGGATATATATCAATGTTCCTCTGAGTCACTGAAATGTTTTGTACAACTAAGTCTTAGTGTCAGACTGTGCCCTCTTTCGCGAGTGCTCTAGAGTGCTTCCGGTTGACATCCGGCCCTCTTACTCCTAGTTCAAAGTTTTTTTGTATCCATCCTCATTTATAGTTCTGCTTTCTTTCAATAACTCTCATAACCTTTCCCACCATCATTATCGTCAGGCGGTAGATGTCTACATTTTAATTAAAACATTTGTTCATGAATGTTGTAAATAATCTAAAATTAAATTAATTTTAAATAATATGCAAATAAACAGGACTTAAATTTTCTGTAGTAATCTTTGCTATTCCCATGGCTTAACGGTAAGGATGAATTACATTCACTGATGAGGATCGTGATTCAACTCCAAAGAAGGACTAAAGTTTAAAAATATAATTATGCTAGTCTGGCTTTATTTTTAGTCTTAGGTATTTTCTTAGATTAAAATAGTTGGTAGCTCATGTGTGAATTAAGTATTTTTTTAAATTGAATTTTAAATGCCTTTTTATGATGATGATGATGATGGATGATGATGATAATAATAATAAATTTATACTAATATTGACAAAAATTCTTTAATTAAATGTGACATTTCATTAGCTTTCCAGATATTAGATGAACATAAAATCTTTGACAGTAAAGCCACGAAAAATTATACCTATGCCAAAATTACAGATTCTATAGTTTTATTATATTTTGCTTGAATTTAATGCTTTAATCATTTATTAGCGAGGTTCTTTCGCGGTAATATTTGAGAGGATTACAGAAGAACTCTTAAGGTGAGATGGAATGGGACGTAAAAAAAAAGGCCAGTGTTTTTGTAGTTTTTATGGAAAAACATTTTTGGATAAAATAAAATAAAGTACAAACATAGAATATAAAAACATAGAAAACATAGAATTTAATTTTATTCACGTGATGATATCAACAGTTGTTGAATATCTGTCATAAGCATAGCAGCATTGGACGAAAAAAAAAATTAAATGAAGAGAAAAAGTTGTCAATAAATTATAGGATACCCTTGAAATATATTAAATAATATTGAGGTCACCATGTGAAGAAAATTAAATTTTTTGTTTGTACTGGAGGTATATATTATTTATTTTGGCCAAAAAAAGTTTTGCTATAAAAAACTGCAAAAACATTGTCTTTTTATCGAGTTCCCTTCCATCTCACCTTGGGAGCTGAAATATCTCAGCGTCTTTAAAGGAGCTCGTGTTTGAATCACATTCATTAACTTGGAGTTAATATGACTATTATTAAAAGGTCCAGTTCCTCTAAATTTAGTCAACATTCGTGGTCACATGGTCTAACCGTGCATCACTCTCGTGTTAGATTGGATGGCTAGTGATGAGAAGATCAATATTTATATCCTGGTTAGGTGTCAACGTTCCTTTTTAAAAATGGTTTCCCACTCTCTTTATATGTTAAGTTATTATTACTCTAAAGTTCTAAATTTACTAACCCTATTCTATTAGTGTGATTAACATATGCGTTTATTTTAAACGGGAACGGAGATGCATGGACGTTTTAAAAATCTATATGTACTGGAATTGTTGCTGCATCGACGTTCTCGGCCCCTTATTAACATACATTTTAACTCTATCCTGTCAAGTAAAACGTTTACCGTTGGATGGGAATATTCTGTTGACAGTCCTACATGTAAATAAATTGTACGACAAAATCGTACTTTCTTTATCAAATATAAATTTCAAATTTTCAAAAATAAGTAGATTTCTCTCAAATGAATATTTATTTGAAAAACAAGTACCGTTTGATTCTACTTATAATTTAAAACACACTCCACAGATGTGAATTTTGAACAAACATTTAAATGCCAATTTAAAAAAATTAATTTTCAAAAAGTAGTAATCAGTAAACTATCCTTAGTTTTAGAGTAACAAACGAACTACATTTTAGACTTGAGATATATTCATATAACATCTAAATATCAAGTTTAAACGAAATATATTAAACAATTTGGGCTGTAGGTCTGAGTACAAACACTTTATTTTAGTTTGGAGCTATGTAAAATGTCAAGAAACATCATAATCTTAAGGTTTAAAATGTTTACGAATACATACATGTACTATATTCTCTTTAAAATAAAATAAAAATGTGCAAGAAACAATTTTTGTGATTGTATAAGCCTCATGGTCTCTTAAATACGCCCTTTAAAATACATGATAGAATAATATAAAAGCATAACTTTCACTATAGATTTTTTCTGATAACTAACACGGTTTTATGAGCATATACACTGTCACTAACCTAGTCAAATTTCTGGGACATGTTTTCTCTAAAGTTTCTTCTCAAGGCCATATTGATTTAATTTATGTCGACCTAGGTAAGGCCTTTGACATGTGCCAACATACTGTTACTCTCTCAAAACCTAGCGATTTTAGCTTATATATTTAGCTTATTCATTGGTTAAGTAGTTATTTGCATATTATATATTTTGTCATCAAAATGGACACATTCACCTTTGACTATATCTTAGCTCCTTGTGCTATTTCCAAGGGTCAAATTGATGTCACGAATTTGTTTATGATATCATTAAAATTATAAATTATCCTATTATTTTGCATTTTTATGGGGTCAGGGGAACATTTACAAAATTACAAGAGGGTTATTCTGTAAACACAGTGAAAATGAAATGTATATTTATAAATAAAAACAAAATCCATATAATTCATGAGGAAAAAAAACCACTATTTTTTTCAGCTGTCTTACCATTGGAATATACATAATCCTCCCCCACCTCCATATCCATACAATATTTTCCCATCGTCTAAACCTGGGGTCTCCAAACTATGGCCTGCAGGCCACATCCGGCCCACCAAATATTATATCTGGCTCGTCTCAAGATTTTATCAAAAAACAAATTAATTGTTTCCCTTTGTTATTTCTTAACCACGCAATATATTTGACTTGTCCAGTTCCTGTACATACGTGTGCTTCACCCCTGTGTCACTAAGCCAGAGTGCTGTTGGAATTGCAAACCCTCATTTACAGTCGCAGGTGTCATTCATTGTACCTAAAACAGAACGGCTTGTGATGATTTTTAGGTAGTTCTAAGTCTCCCTGCAGAGTATTATAAAATAAAAGTCCCGAAAGATATTACCTAATTTTAAAAATAAGTAATTTTATTTAGCACCGCGTCTTACTACACGTTCGGGTTATACGCTTAAGTACTAATTACACTAATGGATTAGGAATTGGGAAGGTTGAATTTAGAGGAAGTGAACCACATTTGCGTGGAGGGAGAGTGGAAAACCATTTAGGAAAAACCACCCCCAGTTCACCCGACCGAGATTCGAACCTTGATCTCCCCGTCCTCGGCGGTCTGGCTCAACACGACTGGCGCGTTAGCCAACTACGCCACCGAGGCGGGTAAAAATAAGTAATTATAATGACTAATTATTATAAATATAATCTATTACATATATATTGATTCATTTCTCACAGATAAGAATCAACCTCAATAACTTTTATCAAACACTGACCTGCTTTGGAAAGCGGCATTTTTTTTTATACAGACGTGACCAGCCATATCACTTGAATCTAAATTTGCATGATGAAACAAATTTGATTTGTGATCTATTCACGCATGTCAAGGCATTCAGAGCAATAATAATGCTACTTGAAGAACAGGTGAACATTACTTTGGCCCGCAAAAATTTGTAAAATATATTATGTGGCCCGCATAGCAAAAAGGTTTGGAGACCCCTGACTCTAAACCATACCTCTTCCTTTCATCCGACGGCTGCCAATAAAAAATATCGACAACGTTCTGAATTTTCAAAATCACAAGAGAAACAGCAGAAATACGTTCAAGTTTTCCGCAACACTTCTCCTTCCATAGATGTGACATGGCCTGGAATGACGATGACTTCAGACTGACTTTGTACGAAAGGAAATATCTGTCTGTATTTCTGTTGCTCTATTTCCATCAAAGAAAATTACTTTTTTTAGCTGTTTTCACCTTGAATGTTTAATACAAGGTATAGCTTCTTAAATCCTATTTTATTATATTTAAAACACGTTTCACCATATTTCGCTTCTTCTTTCTTTCTTTTTAGCACCGTGTCTTACTACCCGTTCGGTTTATAGGCTTATGTACTAGTTACACTAATGTGTTAAGGATTAGGAAGGTCAAATTTAGAGAAAGTGTACCCACATTTGTATGGAGGGATGGTGGAGAATCATTTCTGAAAACCAACCACAGCACATCCAACAAGAGTCGAACCCTGATCTCCCAATCTCTGGCAGTCTAGTCTATTACAAGAGTAGTGCCTTAGATCATGCGGCCACCGAAACCGAAGAGGGTTCCTGTTTCTTAACAAGGAAGTATATGTCACACCCTAATAGTGAAATTGGCTATTTCATGAATTGGGAAAATCTTTGCTCATTTCGTGAACTGACTTTTTTGCTTGACCATTTCAAAAAATGAGCAAAAATTACATTAACTCTTGCACAAATCATGAACAAGGACTTATTGTACTATCTACTACAAGATTAACTGAAATTCCTTTTGAGATATTATATTAAACTAACCCAACCTAACTTAACCTAACCTTCCATTCTAAAACGATTAAAAGTTAAGTCAACTTAAAAACCAAACCTGTTCTTCGCTTGTCCATTCCACGAACCGTGCAAAAACTCGTTAACTTCTTAAATCGGGTAACTATTGGGTCTTCCCAGTTCATGAAATGGCCATGCCATGAACTGGGCAGCTCAAAGCGCTGCACAATTCATGAACTGGACTATTTTTTGCCCAGTCCGTGAAATGGTCAAGTGAAAAAACCAGTTGACGGAATGAGCAGAAATTTGCTTGATTCACGAACTGGGCAAATTCATGAATGTTGTGAGGACAGTACACCCAACATACAGTCCAATTTTCATAATAAGAGCCTTTTATATAAAAAAAAGTTGCGACCAACTTTAATACATTTTACTATTTTAATGGTGTTATTTTATAGGTTTTGGATATCATCTATCAAAAGGAACAACAGCTTGTAAGATCACATGACTTGACGTATGAATACCTGAAAGTAGATATAGTTTCTTTTCTCCCTGTATGATAAGTTTCTTCCTAAGTAAGTTTGACTGTAGCAGGCCTTTCCACAGCATCATGCTCTTTCCTTTTTATTACTCCGGCTCTCACCACCCACCCGGCCTGTCTGCATATTCACGTTAATGTCATAAAGTTGGGGAACTTGGAATTTATAAGAAATGTACCTGTACTTATGTAAAGAAAGATAGTGAAAAACTATCGAGGAAAAATTATCTCCGGTAGACCCGACCGGGATTTGTTACATAGCCTCTCCATCATTAGCAAATCAGACAGACGAGGATGACGGCTTAACCAGCGTTACCATAGGTGCAATTACCAATATAGTAATATCTAAATACTGCATGGTCTTAGGCGCTAATCTGGTGACATACTAGATTACCGATGATAGGAAGATCGGGGTTCGAATCCTGGTTGGGTGTACTGAGAGTGGTTTTCCTAAATTTTTATCCACTCTAATTCCACGCAAATGCGTAACTAGTACATATGTGTACAACCTGAACAGGTGGTAAGACGCGGTGCTAAACAAAAATTGAATAATATATTAATCACATTGACAAATATGAGATTCTTATTAGCCAAGGCAGGGATTGAACCAGTGATATGTAAGCCATTGGATGATTTAACTCACAGTTCTATATAAAATAAGTTCTAAAATAAATTGTACAGTTTTAAAATAAATTTCGCTGTTCTAAAATAAATGGTGAAGATTAAAACAAAACGGTTCAACTCTAAAATTGAGCAGTTTTAAAATCAAAAGTGCATTTTTAAAATCTATTGTGAAGTTTTAAAATAGACTGTGCACTTATAAAATTAAATTTCACAAACAGAAAATATACTGTGGTGTTTTAAAATAAAATTGTGTAATTCTATAAAAGTGCGACTAAGGATAAAAATTATTTAAATAAAAAAGAAAGATAAGATAAATAGTTAATATTTATTGAACTTATTGGGTACCATATTTACAACATAAAATTATATCTTGTTGTTTACTAGTAGTTACATCCATCGATGATATCCGCTTATCTTAAAATGTTAGCTAAGTGTTTACAGTTCATATTATCAGGGTCAGAGCAGGATTGACTAAATTCTTTTAAAATAACCTTTATATCGAACCTGGTTCCTCGCCTTTGACATGTTCTTTTCACTCCAATCATTTGCTGTAAGCCACTCAAAGACAGCAGGACGAGCATCAAAATCTTCAAGTGGGGTCGTGTTGTATTGGATGTACCCTTCGTTTATTCTGTAAGGTACACTCTGATTTTATCTGAAAGAACAGTTTAGAAAATTCAAACATATTTACTTCCGGCCGGCATTAATATCGTTTAACAATATAATTTGTTTTATTTTATAGTTATTGACAATATACAGCGTGTTCCCGGGTCAAATGGCTAAACTTTGGGAAGTGGTAGTGGATCAAAAAACTAATTCAAAATATATTTGCTAGTTTTCACTTTATTTTCGCGAAGATAGCAAAAAATTAAATAAAAAACAAAATACCGGTAGGTTGGTATTAAATGAAATATTTTATTTATTTATTTTGTTCAAATTGACGGCCTCCAGCCCGGAGACAAGCATGACAAGCATATCAATGACAGAACGAGTGGCTGACCGACATTGTGCGACTGTTGTTTCTTCGCGCTCTTGCGCTATCCTTTGTTGATAATGATTGAAGGTCATTAACAGGCACTTCACGCACTTTTTTCTTGAGAGCTCCCAGTACAAACATATCTAATGGCGTTAAATCAGGTGAATAGAGAGGCCAAGCCACAGGTCCGGCACGACCATCTTCCAGGAAAATTAGCATTAAGTTATTACCGAAGACAGCTTCAGAAAAATGTGTTTTTTATTTAGTTTTTTGCTGTTTGCGTAAAAAGGAAACTAAAACTAGCAAATCTTCCAAATACATTTTGAACTAGTTTTTTTTTTTACCGGCACAGATTTATCTGATTGCCAAACCCTTCCTTCACCTCTGACAAGACGTGTATTAATCACAACTTGTGAATGTGAGGAATGCCAGGCCTCTACCGTGGTTCGGATTCCACGTTAAACTGTAGGTCCTCCATTTCATCTCACAATCACCCTACCATTACACATTAGCGTAAGTGCGTATAACCCGAACGGGTAGCTAATAATAATAATAATAATAATAATAATAATAATAATAATAATAATAATAATAATAATAATAATAATAATAACTAGTTTTTTGATCCACTACCACTTCCCAAAGTTTAGCCGTTTAACCCGCGAACACCCTGTATATCAAAAGTGACAGCAGCAGATAGCTCGACTCGACGTAGGAATATATTAGAATTATTTTAATTACTTTAATAACTAATACTTTTCTTCCTACCAAACCAAACTATATCAATCTTATCATGTATTATTCCATTATGGTATAGCTTAAAATATTGGGTCATAGTATTCTATAGCTAGTCACTCAGTTACGGGGACACTTTTTGTTTTGAAGATACATCTAGCTATTTACGTACATACATAATATATGTTAAAGCTTTTAACGCACGCACACACACTCACACACATACACACTCTTGGCCTAATATTCTCTGTAATATATGAATACATCCTTTTTTTTGTGTGACATTGACTCTAACCTTTTCTTTTATAAAACTTTCGTGTGAGAGAATAATAATAGGGAAGCACTTGGGTGTTCAAAGGAGTAGTTTCACGTATGGTTATACGTGTACACACATGTGTTTGATACCGTTTTGGGAAGAGAAGATGTGTACGTAGCACGCGTCAAACAAGGGACAACCTACTGCGCTGTGTCACAAAGAACAGTTTCTTTACGCCTGGGCTCCACGGAGGAGTGAAAAGAGGATCACTTTATGTAGTGTTTCTACACTTTATTAAAGGTACGGTCTAATTTTCATAGGAAGGACCTTTTACAAAATACACTTATTTATTGCCAAAATTTGATAACGTTTTATTAGTATTAATAATATTTATCTCCTGCTTCAGTGGCAGCATGGTCTAAGGCACTAATCTTGCAGTAGACTAAGCTGCCAGTGACGAGGAGATCAAGATAAGAATCTCAGCAGGGTGTACTGAGGGTGGTTTTCCCTAAATTGTTTTCCGCTCTCCCTCCATGAAACCTTGGGTAATCTTCCCATAAATATAACCTTCCCGCGTATACCCAAATGGGTAGTAAGACGTGGTGCTAACTATTATTATAACCTTCATCGCTAAAACAATTAGCTTAATTAATACATAAGCGTATAGCTCGTACGGTTTTTAAGATGTCCTAAAAGAAAAAAAAAACATAAATGTCATAAACTTAAATCATGTATTTCCACAGAATTTATATATAAAAAAAGAATCGAGCCGCAAGTTTGACATGCCTGGTCTAAGGCATCACTCTAGAAATAGACTGATCTACCTGGACGGGGATATCGAGGTTCATGTAATAGTCGGGTCTACTGAAGGGAGGTTTTACCTTAATTGTTTCCCAATTTACCTCCACGTAAATAATGGTGCATTTCATCTTAATGTTACCTTTGTCATTCTTAAAAACTTAAGTGTAAATATGCAGATATAAAGATAGCTCGAGCGTGTAATATGACGTATTGCACAAATAAACAAAAAGTTTGATAACATTTTACTATATTATTATTGTTATTTAATAAGTATTGATAATATCTGTCAAATATGACAGCTGCATATCACATGATTTCCGGCCCGCCAGGGACTGTAACGGCTTGTTGATTTTTAAACCTAAAAAAATTATTATTGGTAAAAAAAACTTTAATACAAAGTACATACTTGCCTTTCTTTTAGTTTATTTGTATATTTGACCTTGACTTACCTTTTACTAGCCTAGTCCATGGTTTATGCATTTTTAAGCTCTTAAGGCCCTTGGCCCTGTCGAGTGCAAGTCAAAAACCTATTTTGTGGGATAATAGGTGGCAGGGTGAATGGCGCGGTGTGACTTCACAACCGACCAAAGTATCCTTCCGCACCAACAAGAACAGGTGGATCACGGAAAACGTAGATGGCGCTTGCTACCGGACAGGTCTTGCGGAAGAATCATACTTTTGGAAATATCAGTTTTATCGAGAACAAGTGAAATGTTTATGTTAATATTTTCAACGCACCTTCTAAGATAATGTATCGATGTTTATTAATTGTTATATTTTCTTATTTTGTGTTATGCAGCCAGCAGTTTTATATTAAAAAATGTCAAAATTATTGATATTTGAGCACTGTTAAAATTATAGAGGAGGTTTGTATATAAAAAGTATAGCTCAATCAACATGCTTCTATTATTGAACGAACGCGGTGCTAATAATAATATAATAATAATAATAATAATAATAATATTATTGAACGAACCGTTTCCAAAAATAAAATTGCAAAACAATAAAAATCCTTCAAGATAGCCGTTTGTTCCTATGGCTCTGCATTTCCACGCCAAATGAAAAGGGCCAATTGCAGTTAAATATTATTTTTGCCATCAAACAGTGCTTTTATACTGTAGAGGCATTCAATATACAGCGTTTATCGAATTATCGGGTGGTTCTTCTCCGGAACCCAATTCCCCTTCAAGTCCAATCAATATTATGCTTTCTAAATACTTGATGGCCCATTTTTCTATAAAAAAAAACTCCCACCAAAATACCAATGTAGTACTCTATATTACGAAACAAAGAGAACCACACAGGTACTTTCGTGCAGTGACAAGTACACCACAAGGGCTTCATTTGATACTGTGTATCACTGTGTATTCACAATTCATTATTTATATCAATTTACTAAAAATACGCGATAGTGTAGTAGAATAAATATATATTTTACTTTGGCTCAACCACAAAATAACTATCAAATTATTTAAGTAAGATTAATTTTGTTCTGATTTTATGCTATAGAATGAATATTTCCATTGAATCAACTGTAATTTATGTGATCAACAATTTTTTTAAAAGTAAATATTTACTTTCTAGAACCGTATCCTGAATTTATTTGAAAACAGGTGGTACAAAGTATTTAGAAAGCATTCCTGTCAAAAATAATGGTTCAATTTGTTATGTTACATACTTATATGTATAATTTGTTCCTTTGTTTGTCGTTATTTGTTTATTATATATAATTTATCATGTATCCAAAATAATTGTTCGTTGTATATTATTTTATATTTACTCATTACTTTAATATTAACTTACAATACACATCAATGGTCGAATGAACTAAGTCAGGTTTTTCCAATATTTTTAGACCAAGGGAATCTTCGTACCAGAATAAATACGTGCTGGAGACCACATAATATTTTTTACACTGATATTATGAATATTCAATAATGATGGCTAAATTTTACAAAGTATAAAAGTTTTAAACACATGGAGAATAGCACATATTTTGGCTGCACCCCTGGCAAATGTCAATTAATTAGATTTGAAAAAAAAAAATTGGCAATCCTAATTATAATGGTATTTTATAATATAAAGAACAAATAAAGAATATTATAAAATTGACTCATAGATAACTATGTCGAAGCACAGTTTTAAAAACGTTGGTCTCAAGCATCCTTTTCTCAATTAACATGATTGCCATTGAAGGTAAGGTAAATGTTCAAATCTTAGCTAGGTTGTCTGCTTTTTTAAACCTGTGATTTATCACATTCTTCCAATTCTAACCTCCATAGTATTTTGGTATGTTCAAGAAAAATATGAAGGCACAAACTTCAGGAGTAGGATATTTTTATGGCACAAATTAAGGTCATATTTCTGAATTTATACTATTATATCACAAACAACAAAAAGTGCATATATCAACTGTTGTGTATGTGTACAATGTAATAAGTAGCCTAGTATATACTGGACGAAGCAAAACGAATTAAAAATCAAGTGTAAATCATATTTGATAAAATTATAATAAATAAAACGATAGGATAGGAAGAAAATAAGAGAACACAAATAAAAGTAAAAGCACTAACACATATTTACACACACTTCAATATTTCGATGCTATCATAGTAGGATTACTACTACTTCCGAGGACGATGCTATAATAGCATCGAAATGTTGTGTGTGTGTGTGTATGTGTGTGTGTAGCATATTCATCAGTAAGAAGGAGTAGTGCTATAATAGCGTCGAAATATTAAAGTGTGTGTAAAATATGTGTTAGTTTTATTGCTTCTATTTGTGCTCTAATTTTACTTTCTCGTTATCTTACAGGTAGAGAAAGTATTGTGACCGTCAAAAAAATCGAACTTGAGATTTTAATGAATTTCGACTTTTCATGAATCCCCGATTCCAAAAAAAGTTGTTTTTGAATTTCAGTCTGTCTGTCTGTCTGTCTATACCTTGGACTAGAGCTTAAACCATTTTACTGATCGGGTTAAAACTTGGTATCTAGGGTTTTCATAGGGTTTCCCCGAGGTATTTTTGGAATTGGATATCTAACCCTAATATTAAAGGTAGTATACTGAAGGGCAAAAAGAAAAACAATAGATTTCCTCAAAAATCTGGATTAAATTTCATTTCAAAACATTTATATATATTAAAAACAAAATACTCTCAATATTTCGGCAAAATGACTTTAAGGGCTCCGGTCTGATGCGTTAATTATCCTTTTTTATCATATCTCCGAAAATATTTGAGATATGAAATTACTTATCATTACAAATATGTAGATCTATTTTTAATACAAATATTTTATTCGAAACATATTTTTATAAAACCAATAACTTTCAAACTATACGCAAATATTTATATTTTTTAACTTTTCGAAAACAAAAGGTAAAGTATTGCGACCGTAAAAAAAATCTAATCTGAAATGTTGATGGATGTCACCATCTCATGACCTCCCGAACCCTAAAAAGTGGTCTTTGTAATGCCATCTGTCTGTGTGTCTATTTAAACTTAAAATTAAGAGTAGGGAAGAGAAAAAATCAATTTTCTCAAAATCTGTTCTAACAATTTTGATTAAAATTCGTATTTAGACGTTGATTAAGATTATAAACAAACTGACTATTAATTTTCCCATAAAAATGACTTTTAGTGTACTTTACAGAAGTTGAAATTTCCGTAACTCCGCAACTAGTTGAGATACTAACTAACTTATCATTGCACAATTGTAGTACTGTTAAAAATAAAGAACTTTTATATGAAATATATATTTATAAAACCAACCGTTTCTGAGATATTTTCAAATATATTAATACAATTTTGTTAGCTTTAGTTGTAAAGAGATACTATTTAAGTTTTAACGCAATAATTCTCCAATGCCATAGAGTAATTAAATATATGTAAGTCTCTCAAAATGTTCATGTTAGTTTTCTTTAAATCTCATAGGAGAAATGTTTGTACAACAATGATCAATCTCCAATTTAGACTCAATAGTCAATATTTACATTTTTATTGGTCAACATCTATATATAAGGAATTTAATAGCAATGCGATGACATGATGATGTGCAACACCTAATAAAATGTCGAAAATTTTAACCGGAAGTCGAAATTTTAATATGAAGTGTTGAACCTTGTGGACCGAATATTGATCTTTTTTATTGGTACAAACAAACAAATGAGGATATTAATTTTTTAAATTATAAAATGTGAAACCGGGACTCAAAAAATGTTTTACATAAATATAGTGCAATTTATGCTAGTATATTTTATTTAGTTTAACATATATTATGAGTTTTGAGTAAATATCTCAATTTTTAAACAATAGAGCGAGAAAGTCCGTAAGGAGTTCCGTACCATTTATTTTATAAAACCAATAGTTTCTGAGATATTGGCAAATATATTAATACAATTTTGTGAGCTTTAATTGTGAAAAGATACTACTTAATTTTTAGTGCAATAATTTTCTAATTCCATAGAGTAAGCAAATAAGTAGATCTTTCAAGAAGTTGTTATTTTTCCTTTAACCTCTTAGGGGAAATGTTTGTACAGCACAGGGGCGAATTCAGGTTTTTCGTGCGGGGGGTGGGGGGGGGGCGGGTGCTCCCATTGAGATCGGGTCGGGGAGGTGGGCACCTCAAGAAATTTTGACATAAAAATACTTCAAAATTTGAGAGTAAATCTTCAAGTAATTTTTCAATGTAACGCTAAGCTTGAGAATAATCCTTTAATGAAGGGTATAGCTAGATATTTGTGATTAGTATTAAAATTTACTAAAAGCAAATAATAAGAACATCAAAAAATAATGATTATTAAGAGGGAAATAAGTTTAAACATTATTACAATTATTATTTAAATAGTTTTTTAGCTATTCAATCAACTAAACAAAATAGATGGAATTATTTAGATTTCGAACAATCGAGCAACTCTCCTCTATAATATAGCTAGTTATTTCTCACTCAAACGCGAAATTTTACCACCAAGCCATACTAATATGTTATGTTTGTGGTATTTTTCAAAGATTTTGTTTAAACCACGTTATTTAAAATAAATTATTTTAAAGATCTTTATTTACTATTAATCATTGAAATAGTAATAATAAAAATTATAAAATAAATTTAAACCTAAACAATGTTTGTGCAACAAGGTTAGGCGCGCAGCTTAAATTTGGTCAATTTCATTAAGGCTTATTTTCACCATTTTAATCATTAATGAGAGTGTCTTAAGTATTTATAATAGTTACCGTATATTAATCATTTAATAATATTACCAATGACAATCTAAAAAAATGAAATCTGGTTAGTGAGATAGTATTACGTGACAATAAAACTAGTAGTGACTTTAATATTGATTTATTTGGTTTACTTTCTTGAAGGGGGCGCGCGCTCCCCACTCACCCCTTCGGGATCCTTCACTGGTACAAAAATGACCTCTCTCTTTAATTTTAGACTCAATAGTCAATATTTACGTTTTTTATTGTTAAAAATATATAAATAAGGAATTTAAAGTAATACGATGACCTGAAGATGTGCTACACCTAATGTCAGAAATTGTAGCTGGAAGTCAAAATTTTAATACGAAGTGTTGACCCTTTGGGACCCAATATAGATTTTCTTTATTGGTACAAATATAAAAATGAAGACGTTAATTCTTTAAAAATAAAATTATAAAATTTAAAACTGTGAGTCAAAAAAGTTTTACATATGTATAGCGCAATTTGTTCTCGGGTTCATTAATGTATTTTATATTACGAATTTTTTAGTAAATATCTCGATTTTTAAACAATAGAGCGAGAAAGTCCATGCGGAGTTCCGTACTATTTATTTTTCTATTATTATTCTTTCATTTTATTTATTAAAATTTTTTTTGCTCAATACACTTTATTTAATTTCCTATCAATAACATTATTTGCTTGTATGTATAAATAAACATTAAATAATGATAAAAATAATCTATCAGACATCTTAAGCTCATTCCGCGGAGCTCCTGCTGACCTGATGGTCTCATCTATATAGTCCCCGGTAAGGACCAAACATTCATATATCTTTATCCTCTTTTAGCGAATAAAAAACCTCCATGGCTTCAGCCCACGATAGAGATATACTGACCGAGTAGCCACCGTCAGTTGGTGAATATAATACCAACTTATACGGTTTTAGGGTGTCATGTAGTCATCACAAAGAACCCTCCAGCCGTTAATCTCAGTTTTCTAGACCAGAGACAATACTTTTTCATTAAAGTAGCTCTTCATTTGTCCTCACTAGGCTGAGTTGACCCCGTTACAGATCCACTGTTTCATAGAGATTCTGGGGATCGAACCCGGAACCTCTGTATCTCTAGCCAGGAATTCTAACCACTAGACTAAATATGTGGTCTCCTTCATCGACATCGAAGCATAAAATAATTTTCTGAAAAGAAGTTTTTGTGTTTTGATGAGAACTAATTTACTAAAATTTTATAAGAAATAAATTAAATACGTTTGATTGATTTGGGACATTCAACGTATATTTTCAAAAATTACTGATCATATCAGTACAAGAGCTAAAAAACTATCTTAGTTCTATAAAATAAAGAACACCCAGTCCAACAGCTGTTAATTTATCAGTGTGAAGGTGAATTCCCTAATTTTATCGATTATACCCTTTCTAGCCAAACAGGGAGTCGAAAATGGGGCCGTTGCTTCAGTACACAGACAAGCTAAGCTTTCAGAATAAATGTTGCTAAAATATAGATTATATTAAAAATAATGGGTAAGCTTATATCATTTTTTTTAATGATCATCACTCATTTAAATAAAACGCATGCAATAATTTTATAACCATGTGTCATCAAAAATGTTTGTGGTTAGGGGTTGTTTTGGCAATGACGTGATTCTGTGAAAGAGAGTGGGAGGGGTTGAAGGGTAACAGAACCTAACGGTCATTGTAACACAAGGGTTGAAGGGGAAGGGTAAATAATTGAAAATCCCAACTGGCAATCAATTATATACTAAGCCTGGTTTAAATATGTGATGTCAAACAGTCCAATATTCTCCCCCCTTTCCGCTGCAACCACCACGACCCCACCCTCTTAACCGAGTTGTTGGAGTATCTGGGGGGGTCCTTGTTATATCCCTGGTGGTCCTTGAAATAATCAAACATTTGTATCAGGTTTCATTATATTCCCCAAATCATATATATCCTCAATTTAGGGTTAGGCGTTTATTATGCTGTCATAGATTACTGCTTTCATAAATTAAGTCAGTTTGTAATTCGTGCGCTGACATAACCTTGTATTTTGAAATTATATGGTTAATGTGGAATGCCAGGGGACGTGAGAAATGGCTATTGTTGTGGTAGTTTTTATAAAAAAATTTTGTCCAAAATAAATATAATATTTCTCCAATATAAACATAGAGTTTAATTTTCTTCTCATTGCAATATCAACAGTTTTTGAATATCTGTCTTGAGCGTAGCGGCATTGGATGACAAACTTTTTAAACGAAGAGAAAAAAGTTGTCATTAAATTCCAGGACCACCTTGATAGATATTCAAGGACTGTTGAGGTCACCATATGAAGAAAATTAAATTCTATGTTTCTATTGGAGAAATATTATATTTATTTTTAGGAAAAACATTTTTGCTATAAAGTAGAAAAAAAAAAACTAGCCTTTTCCTACGACCTCAATTTTATTATTATTAATACTAATACCATTACTATTAGGTAGGGGTGTGAGAAGCTTCGAAGTTTCTAAGTGGGAGTCAAAGTTCAAATCTCATTTGTTTCAATTTAAACACCTACAGTAACCTTGGCATCTTCTAAACATTTCAAAGGAAGAGTACAACTTATATAATACATGAACAGATCTGAGACATCTCACTAAACATGACATATTTCAACATCTAATAATTTTCAGAACAGCTACTTAACTGTATTTTAACACTGACTAGTGATTAAATTACATCTTTAAGCTTAGCGCAATATTCAAAAAAGCTCATCATAAAAAAAGTATAGTGTTTTTTATCTCAAATACCTAGATGCACTTTATGGATTATTTTAAAATTAAAAAACTTGTGTCAACTTGCGTTGTCATGATTTCAGCCTTTGTTAAACTCATATTTTATCCTTAATTTCTCAATAATATAATTTTTTCAATTTTAATATTTTAATTTAAATAATTAATAGCATAATAAATGTTGGTTTAATTAAAAAAATTAAATTTATTTACTTTTGTTATTTTTTTAAAAATAAACGTTGTTTTAAGATTCAAAATTTAATATAAAATTCTTACATTTATTTATATATTTTACAATTCAATTATATTAATGTTAACTTAGATCCATAGTTATCGGAGCTCTATAGGCAGGTGATTTTGTTAAGCCTAAGATTATATGAATGATCAAACAAATGATCTCAAATACTTATTTTATGTATTTTGTGGTTGTCCAACAACCGGTGTAAATCATGTGTTAAGTTGCTATGACAACCAGATAAGCTCAGTTGTCCTTAACATACAAATAACTAGTAGTCTTGAGATTGTAAAAGTTTCATTCATTTGACCAAGGAATTTGTTTTAAACCTTTTAACGCCTTTTAACGTTAGTAGAGCTAGTAATATTTACATAACATTATATATATAATATATAACACTATTATATATACATATATATTTATTTGTATTTGTATTTTCTTTATCACAATAGTTTACAGTTTTAAAAACACGTTTTTCTAGTATCACCAAGGTTTTGAATGTATACCTTAGTTTTATTACTAATGTAAACAGTTACTTGATCTACTTTCACGAATTAATATGTCAAGCTATATAACGTGCAGCGGTAACTTTCAATATATATTGTAAATATCTTTAAAAATATTTCTTTATATATATTTTTTAAGATATCTAAAATATATATTGAAAGTTATGTATATAAATAAATTAAAACGTTATTAATGTCTAAAAAAAGTTATTTTTCTTAGCAAAATTAAGGTATACCTAGATTTTAGACTTCAACATAAGTATTAATATTTTCATATTGGACTAATATATATTAACTAATATTTTTTCTGTCAATTTCCACCTCTTTTTACGAATCTCATTAAAAGCAATCCTTAGCTTAACACGTTTTATGCAAAGATGGAAGGAAAGCACAGTTAAACCGCTTAACCACTTTGTACTAGCTCTACGCTGAGGCACTGTTTGCGTTTAAATATTGATTGGGAGTAGAATACTTAACGTATATTATAAGATACCCTACCAAAATTTACACTTTCTAAGTAACACCTCACTTCAATTTTATAGTAATGAATTATTAAATTGAATCGGAAAATAGTCCATGCTATCTTCAATAAATATATTAGTTTTTATCAACAAATTTCTACTTTTTAAAAGTGCAAGAATCCTACTAAAATAAATAATTAAAAAAATTAGAATTATTTTATTTAATTTTTTTAGTTGGAGTCTTTTAAAAGGTAACAGTTTATTACACGCAAGTTAATGTATTCGAAATATGTATGGTTTAAAAGCCATTCTCCAATAATTTGCTTCTTTAATTGTTTAAAACTATCTTTATGTTTGTTATATCTAATAAAAACAATTCAAATATTATGTGCTGTCAAATTTGATAACGTTGGTAATATAACTTCCATCTACTGCCAATTATTGTTATTTGAAATTGTCCTTAATTTTTTTACTAATTAAAGAGCTTCAATAATTTTTAATTACTGTCCATAAAATATACCAGTATTTTAAATATGTAAAACTAGTATTAAATGTGATTTATTTATAATTGCATATTGCAAATAAGGAGAAAAATAGAGCAAATTTTTGTCAAAATAACTTTTTATATACGTTTCACTTAGATCATATTTATCAAATAGGCATAATGATTATTTACTTTCGTATTAAAGTGGTAAGTAGTAAATTCTTCCAAAGTAAGTTTATTAAATGGCGGTGAGTATTATAGTTGTCTAAATAATATCACCAAACAAAATTATTTAAGGAGAGTATTCATTTATCACAGGGCTACAATGCTCAATGCCATTATTTAATAATTTTTTTTTCTCTACTCTGTGGTGAACGAAATATTTTAATGAAAGGTTCTCTCTTCAAAAGAAACAATAAAACCAAGAGGAATATTTTCTTCTTAAAAGTCTCAAAGCTTCAAAATACTTTTCTGCAACAGAAGAGAAGCACAGTACATATTCATGACTCTTCTCTCGGTTTCTCGGTTAGTTGATCCTAATGACTCATAATATTAATATAACTTGAATAGGGTATTTTATTTATTCCAGCGTTACTTTTATTCATATAATATTCATTCCTAAGGATTCATTTTTGGGATGGAATAGAAAAATAAGGTGATACTGAGTCAAATTTCCAAAATTACGTTACCATACACAAATTCAATTTCATTTCTCACAATATTCGTTAGTAAATCGGAAAACCAATACATGTTTTTAGGAGAAATTTAAATTATTTACACCTACTTTGGTGGAAGCATGATTTATTGCCTCACTCTCACAATATACTAGACAGCCGATTACAGGTTTATCGTGGTTCAAATCCCAAACAGGATATGTTTCCTAAATAATTTCTCACTCTCTATCCACGCAAGTGTGGGTACACTTCCTCTAAATTCAACCTTCATCTCTAACACATTAGCGTAATTAGTAAATATGCGTGTATTAGCCCGAACAGGTAGCAAGATGTGGCGTTAAAATAAATCACCTAAGTTTTAACACAATCTCCAAACGGCAGTAGTCGTTCATCACATTGTAAAAACATCTTGAGCCAGAAATCTCGTCGTTCATTCGCTGCGCCTTTGGCGGAGTATTCCATCATCGATTGCAGTTTTATCGACGGATAAATCGTCTATATGCGTTTGAACAAAAACATTAGAATCTATAATCATTAGGAGAGTTTTCGCGTTTGACTTGGTTACGTCTTGGTATCGAGTGTTTATGACCAAGTGGTTCTGACCATGGTGAAGCGCGAAAACGACTTAGAGTGGTTTTTAGTAAGCAAAAATGTCGGTTGGGGTAGAGTAGATATAACAGATGTTAGGTTAATTTAAGTAAGTTACTTACATGCACTGAAAGATGACGGAAAATGAACAAAAATGTTATTATTATTTAGATTGGTGCTTATTTTGATTAGTCCTAATATTTACACAACATATCAAGCTAAACATATCTTCCCAAAAATAGCCTTAAGAAAGCATTCACGTATGCAAGAGTAAGTACGCCTAAATAATATATTAATATTCTATTTATTTTATCCGTAACTAAACAGTTTTAAGTACCTACTTACTGTCATATATTTCTAGCTAGTAATTGCTCTCCATTTTAATTTACATAAAACTTAAACTTCATTGACTACGAAGTTATACTCGTTTAAATCTGACATAAGGTGTGATGCTGTTTGAAATTACCGCACATCTTCTCGTCTCATTGTTTGTAACCATCCTGTTTACTCTGGTCAAGGAAAGCGTTACCAAACCAAGCTCTGGTATCGTCTCGGTCATAAACATTTCGTTAACATCGATACCAGGTCAACCGTGAAAACACGCTTAATAGAGTCCGGCTGCGTGAGTGACGTCATCACACAAGCTACGATTTTAAATGAAAAGGGGCTTATTCCAACACTACTGTTTAAATAATTTTAAACATTATGTATTTAATGGGATAGTATTTATCATGATTTTAACATCATATTATATACTCGTGTAAATATTATATACTCGTGAATATATATACTCGTATGTATATTATATATATACTCTTGTATGTATACTCGTATATATACCTCTATGCTCATATATAAACTCATATATACCTAGATACTCATATATATTCTTTTATATGCAAGTAACTCACATACTCGTATGAATTTCCTCTACAAGAGATCTAATTTATTAATCCGGGCCAAAGTGATTTGAAAGATTGATGTCTTTGGACTTGAAGAATATAAAAAATAAATGGTACGGTGCACCGCACAGACTTTCTCTCTCTTTCTATAAACTCGTAAGATTTCTGAACGGAATAATGTACATTGTATCATCACCACTCCACATAAGAACACGCATAAAATAATATACAATGATATAGAATCAATGAGAAAAGAGGCGCATCTTTGTCCACCTAAGAGCATTTCAAACAGTTTAATGTCTTCCACAAGGGTCAACACTTCGTATTAAAATTTCGATTTCTGGTTAAAATTTTAACATTTTATAAGGTGTTGCACATCTTCAAGTCATCGCATTGATATTTAATTATTCATTTATACATTTTGACCAATAAAAAATGTAAATATTGACTATTGAGTCTAAAATGGAGATAGATCATTGCTTTGCCAACATTTCTCCTAAGAGTTTTAAGGAAAAATAACATACTTTTTTTTAGATATTTACTTATATTTAATTACTCTATGGCATTGGAGAATTATTGCGTTAAGACTTAGGTAGTATATGTTTACAACTAAAGCTCACAAAATTGTATTAATATATTTGCAAATATCTCAGAAACTGTTGCTTTTATAAAAATATATGTCAAATAAAAGTTTTTTATTTCTAATAGTCCTACAATTTTGCAATGATAAGTTGTTTAGTTTCTCAAATAGTTGTGGAGATACGGAAATTAACGCTTCTGTAAAGTACCCTAAAAATCATTTTCATAGGAAAATGAAAATAGCCAGTTTATTTATAATATTAATCAATGCCTAGATACGAATTTTAATCAAAATCGTTTGAGCAGATTTTGAGAAAACCTATTTTTTCTATTTTCGACCTTTATAAAACTACTCTTAATTTTAAGTTTTAATAGACACACAGAAAGACGGAATTGCAAAGACTATTTTTTATGGTTCGGGGGGTCATGAGACGTCGACATCCATCAACATTTAAGGTTAGTTTTTTTACGGTCGCAATACTTAAACTTTAATGTCCAAAAAGTAAAAATATATATATATAATTGCGTATAGATTGAAAGTTATTGATTTTATAAAAATATGTTTTGTATAAAATATTTGTATTATAAATATATATATATATTTGTAATGTTAAGTAATTTCATATCTAAAATAGTTTCGGAGCTATTATAAAAAATGTTAATTTACGCGTCAGACCGGAGCCCTTAAAGCCATTTTGCCGAAATATTGAGAGTAGCCATTTTGTTTGGAATATTAATTAATGTTCATAAATTAAATTTAATCAAAATCGTTAGAGCCGATTTTGAGAAAATTGACTTTTTCTCTTTTTTCCCTTCAGTAAACTACCCTTAATTTTAGGGGTAGATATCCAATTCCAAAAACCCCTCGGGGCAACCCTATGAAAACCCTAGATATCAAGTTTCAGCTCAATCGGTAAAATAGTTTAGGCTCTAGTTGGAGGTACAGACAGACAGATAGACAGACAGACAGACAGACAGACAAACAGACGGAAATTCAAAAACAACTTTTTCGGATTCAGGGAGTCATGAAACGTCAAGATTCATCAAAATCTTGAGTTAGATTTTTTTGACGATCACCATAATTTCTCTGCCTGTAAGATAGAAAGTAAAAAGTGGGTTTAAAAATAGTTCTACGGGGACCTTTTTAAAACAAGAAGACTAAGCTCATGTCAATTTCCACAGAAAAAATTGATAAATTTCATACTAACAATTTTTAACGTTTTAAAAGATAAAATTTGTTCTGATTTATATAAAGTAGAGTGTTTTTTTCATTTGATCTCACATGCAATGGCTACTCGTAACAAACTTTAACATAATTGAGTGAGATCTAATCTAACTTAATCTTTTTTAAGCTGTCAATAAATTTCAAATCATGCATAGTATTAATCCCCAAGTACTTAAATATTCTCAAGCGTATTCCATGAATTACTTTTTCACATCTATAGTAAAAATATACATTTATAAATGTCTATTTGATTTTCAAATATTTTATTTTAATTTTGGAAAAGAAAAAGCTATTTCTCAAATGTTTAGTCTTTAATATTACCAAACCCTAGTTTTAATGTTGTAAATTAGTTCAATGCAGCGCTGTTAGAAAACCTTTTAAACCAGCTTGACAAACCATAACACATGTGGTGCAAAGAATGTGTGTTGAGTATCTTGCAATATCTTTATCAGGAGGGTAAATTCTGTTAGGCCAGATTTTTGTTTATATTTATTCCTTCAAGTACTTTTTATGTGTTACTGTAATAGTTATTTATCCCACAGGTACCTAAAAAAGGGTATCTTCGTCAAACCATTTTCTACATGATAATTTATTTTTTGCTTTATTATTTATTCTGTTTTGAACAGTTCCAGGAATGGTGTCCTATTGCAATATATATTTAATAAGGTGAATGAAGGATTATTTTACAGTATCATAGCTTTAAATAATTTATCGCTCTTCTAAGACACGTTGTATGAGTCCCCCCCCCCTTTTTTTTTGGAAATAGCTTTAAATAACACAAATGGATACAACTATTTCTATTATTTATAAATATTTTAGATTATGTATTTTAAGAGAATGCTAAATACAGCCTTTTGTTCCCGATTCGATTTACTTTTGATAATCTCGATATATTTATTTCACAGCGTTTTAGGCTGATAGCTTTAAGCGTTGATTTATTAGAAAAAACATATTTAATGTTTTTAATGTCCCTATTTTTTTTTTCCTGAAACAAAACTAGAATTAATTATAACAAATCACAGTGACAATTTTTATTTTACAGAAAACGACATTTTATAATATACACAACCAAAATTAAATGCATTTAATGAAATATAATCCTTAATTCTACCTCTTGACTAAGTTATTCCCATCTAGTAACTTGGATATATAATTGCTGTTCAATCTTTAATGCAAATAAATTAAGTTAAATAATCACGTTCTATAATAAACAACACATTAAAAGTGAGATAAGTAAGATAAGCTTTATAATTGAATTTGAAATTGATCAAACTGAAGATAAATGATTCCAACACTAAATAAAATTGATTTAATGGTATTTATTGACTTAAGAATTATCTTCATTTAAATGTTTTTACCCCAGTGAATAAGTGTTTAGAATAATCTTGTACAAGTCTAGAGGATATTTCTTATGAAGATTGTTTTTATATTATGTTTATTGATTCGTCCTTTTTTTTTTCATTTAGTAAATATCTAGACTCTAAGGCTGATGAGTATGTAATATTATTAGGTGTACTATAAATACTATTATTAATACTATAAGAACTATACACTGTAATAAATAGTCAACCGTATTGGTAGTTACGTGTAATAAACAAACATAATGCTCATCTAGTCTAGTGGTGGGGAGGTCAATTTTAGAATCCCGGCTGAGTGTACTGAGCGTCGTTTTTACTATTTTATTACCTACTCTCCCTCCCCACAAATACGAGTGTATTTTTTTCTAAAATCTGCCTTACTCATCCATTTTTCGCTGTTGTTATTAATGTGGATGATCCGGACGAAAAATAGGACGCAGTACAAAAAAAAAAAAAAGATTAGCTCCATTTGTTTTCAATATTTTCTCAAATTATTTAATATTGATTTCTAACTTTTCTAAAACTGGTGTAATAACTTATTTTCGGTTTTGTGAGGATTTACAAAACGAACACAAATGCACGGTTGAGTGAGTCTTCCAGCGATACAGAGTTGAGGCATAGCTAGCTAGCTCTATCTCTTGCGGAAAGTTGCACAATAACCTACTTTCCAAAAGCGCATCTACAATATTTTTTATTTTTACTATCTTCCTTGTATGTTACAGTAAATGGCTAAGTTTTGTGTCTGCCAGGGAGGCTGATAAAATATAGGACAAACACTACATTGAATACTGTTTGGAAAGGCGTAGAGGTGATAGAGGTTGAAATTAATTGAACTATTTTCAAGCACAATTTTCCGATTTATCGTATTGGCCCGAATATACTGCGATGTTTTTCTCCTAAAAATGACCTTCCGAAAACTGAGCTAGCATTATATGCGCAGCCTATTTACCTTTTATTTTCCATTTAGAACGCCTTCAAAATCTTAAGGTCATACATATTATGCCAAGGCCGTACTATATTCGGGCCAATACGGTAGTTAGTAAAACAATATTTTTGAAAGATTTATTTAGTGAATATTTTTTGACAATGGACATAAGAAGTCTAAAATCGATAATAAACATGAATTTTGAATTTAATTTAACAATATAATAGCCCACTTCGGTGGATAAATGGTCTAAGGCATAATTCTCAAAGTATTCTAGACTGTAGACGATGGGAAGATTGAGGTTTGAATCTCAGCCTGGTAGTTTTTTCCAAAATTGTTTTCCACTTTCCCTACACGAAAATGTAGGTACATTTCCTTTAAATATAACCTTAATCATCCCTAAAACCCCTAGCGTAATTAGTACATAACCGTGTAACCCTGACGGGCAATAAAACTTGGTGCTAAAAATTAAACATGTTTTGGTGGCTGCATGGTCTAAGGCTTCACTTCCGCAATAAAATAGATTTCTGATGACAGGGAGATCGGAATTTTAATCCCGGTCTGGTGTATTAAGGGTGGTTTTTCCAAAATGGGTTTCCTTAAGAACATATTTTTTAAGTTTATGAGAAAGGTGTGTAATACATATTCAATTAAATATAATATATTTTCTAGTCATTAACATTCTTAACAGTTATCATTTAGACACATAGTTATGACAAAATTTGATGGTTTTAATATCTCATCAAAAGATCAAACTATATCAAAGATTTTTTTGTAGTCTTGATATAATATGTAAAAGAATATGATGCTCTCTGTGTAAGTCACTTTTCGAGCAACACATGGCAATATTGCAAATAAGATAGTAATTTAAACTAACAGAACACAGTTACACACAAAACATTTTAAATAAAGGAATAAAGTTTCCTTTGCAAAAAAAATAATTAATCACGTATTAAAACCATCAATTAAAAAATTATCCATGTTAAAATTACATTTTTAACACATTGATATAATTTAAAAATCTAAGATTTCATCTTAGTTCATATTTCAGTCATACAAATTTAGAAACGCATATTTGTTATTTTATTCCATTAAAGATTAATAAACAAGGAAGGTTATCTTCGTTAAGTTACGATTCTAAATACTTTAGAGATAAAGCGTTGTCATACTAATTACTAGGTGATTAAGAACTTACCATGCTATCAAATCAGTTTTCAACCCAATTAAAATATATGTCAAACAAACCAACATATAAAATCAATTAATTTGACTTTAACTATAATTAGATATAGTTGCAAAATGAAACCTAATCACGGGAATGGAACCATGAATCCTTGGCTTAGTGCGCTGATCCTCTACCATTGAGCTATCCAGGTTTGTCCTGATGTCATTCATCACTCCCAATTTGGAGCATAATGATGGATATTTGCAACAGTAAGTTAATTAGTAGCTAATAATAGAAAATTAATTTTGAACTATATTAACAAATTCATTTATTTTAATTTTATTTTTATTGAAATCAAATCTATGAGATATATTATATCTTTCGAGTTCCTAATGCCATAGCGTAGGTAAGTGTGTATATATATATATAATATACATACTTACATATGCTATAGCTATAGTATTATAAAATTGAAAGTTCATTGCCGCACTTACAAAAGTTTGCCACATATCCCTATCTTGAGCTAATTTTCTTCAGTCCACCCCATTACACACGATCCCTATCTTGAGGTAGTTATATCCAGTGAACCATGTCTCATTCAGATACATTACATATACGTCTTAGTCTTCCCAATGATATCTTCCCATTCATTGCGTTTGCCCATCAGTTACCTGAACACGTTTCTAGAATCTTCCCATTCACGCTGCATGTCCTTACCACCGTAATTTACGAGACTTGATTATCCTAACAATATATTGTGATGAGTACAGGATTTGTATCTCATCATTATGTAACATCCTTCACTCCCCACTATCATCCTTTTTGGAAACAAATATATTCTTAAGCACCTTGTTTTAGAACACCCTAAATTATTAACGTCATGTGAGGTAAGAGACCACGTTTTACACCTCTAGAGAGCAACCGGTAAAATTATTGTTTTGTGTATTCTGAGTTTTACATTCCTGGACAGAAGGTGAGATGTTAATGACTTATCGAAAGCGTAATAGCATGCATCTCCTGACTGTATTTTTTACTAATTTCCAATCTAATATCTTTATCATTAGTTAAAATTGTTCCAAAATATTTAAGCTTATTAACCATGTTAAGTAATGCTTTGTTGGCAGTAATCTTTAAATTATCGTTTCCAATCTGTGTTCTTTGTGTAATAATGTAACTGTTAGGTAAAATTGAGTTGTCTAAGGAAGAATAATGTTCAATTTAGATATTATACCGATTTAAATTAAGTATTTTTATTCCTCTATTTAATTTACTTAAATAGTTGAAATAATAACTTATTTTAATTATAAAACTAGAACCCCCAAATCAAAATAGTAACAGGTGTCATTAATTTACATCTATATTTAAATGAGTGCTGTGATGGCAGTAATCCGTATCAAATATTATTTTCAATGAATTTTGAGTGTATCTATTGATTTTATATGTGTTATATGGGTCAAATCACTTGAATATTTAAGATACGTATTAAATATCTATTATATAAAATCGATGCCAAGTCTGTTTGTTTTTCCTTCCAGGAATTTTTTCGTACTTCTGGTGAGCTAGAAGGTTGTAAATCGACAAGGAGTTCTCTGGGAATCCGAGAATGACGGGAACAATTCTTAAATCCAAAAAAATTGATAAGGGCTGAATCAGTGGCCCCAAGAACTCGCTATGCTAATGGGCCAAAATCACATTTTTCGTTCTTGCTGAAATTCAATTTCAGGAGGTTGTTAGAATGGCTAAATACAACTATTTTATATATTTTTTCAAACTATAGTCGGTTGACCCTAAATAAATACTTGAATGGTATCAAAAATTTCGAAAATGTTATGTCCCGTTTAATTTTAAAGACTTTTATATCTGGGTGGTTTCAAGGCCGGTTAAACAGATTCTATAATTGCTTTTTCGAAATTTCAATAAACTGATCCTTAATGGGTACCAAATGGAAGATATGGAGGGAAAATGAGGCATATATTTAGAAAAAAAGAACCCTTAGGGAGTTAGAAAGTTAAATGTTTTAGGAATATAGTGGGAACGTTTTAAATAACAAAATTAGTGTTAAATATTTTATGTTTGTAAGTGGGGACTGATGAAATGAGGGGGAGAGGGCAAATTGCCAAAACTAAAAGAATAAACTACTTTTGAATGTGGTAGAGATTGACATTTGCGAGCAGTTGTAATGACCACCCCAAATTATTATGAAGGCTGAACATTCTTCAATTTAAAAATGAAGGACCCTAAAATGGAAAGAGGTTTTTCTCAAAATTTCCAAAACAAAATAAAAAAATTGTTGGTAAGTACAGTAGAAAATCGAAATATATTATTAAATATAAACCATAAAACCCTAATAACCAGAAGAGATTAAAATTGAAAATGAAAAATGGGGTCTGAGATATGGTCCGGGCTGGAAATTTACAAAACTAAAATTATCAACAATTTATCGGTGAGCTAAAAAATTGAAATTTGTCAAGATGGTAAAGAGCCCTAAAAAGCTTTACATTTTTAAAATTTTGATTTTACAAAATGTGTATTTAGAAAAATTTCCAAAATTATAGAAAATAGCACCTTTTACTATGGTATAGAATAGAAATTTTTCAAATAACTAGAAAAGTATGAAAGTTTATTTTTCAATTTTAAAATAATAATAAATAATTTCAAAAACTACTATAAAATTATTTTAAATGTAGTGGAAATATTAAATACTAATTGTAAGAAATCAGGACAACAATCCCAAATAATAAAAAAACTAAAACTACTGAAAGTTTGAAATTTCAAAATAGTTTCCAAGATATGGGGTCTAAAAAATATTTCGGGCCAGTAAAAAAAACTTCTCGGTAAAATAAAATTTAAATTTGGCATGTAAATAAATATATCAGCACGAATAACCGAATATTTTTAGTAAACGGAATTTCAAAATTGTAAAACGGGAAATTTAGAAGCTCGAAATTAATAAAATAATGTAAAACACTATTTTCGGTGGAGTTGAAAATGTATTTTAAAATAGGCAAGTAAAATAATCATATCAGATAGTGAAGTAATTCTAAACATTTCAAAATTGGAACGTGGTAACCGAATATGGGCTTAGTATAGTCTTAGCTTGTTAGTTAGCTTGAAATCTCTCCAAAACTAGATAGAAAAAATCTACCTTTCATTGCAGAAGAAAATTTAAAATAGGTAAATTGGTAAAATAATCACCCCAGATAACATAAAAGTTGAATGGTTTGGAAATCAATTAATAGGGTCCGAAATGGATGATAAACGGGGGCCCCTCAAAACTGTTAGGCTAATAAAAACAAAAATATTGATTTGATACATATTTTAATTTGGAAAGACGGCAGATGAAAAAACCTAAAAATAAAATACACCTATACAGGAGCAACATAATAATAAAAAAAAACTATTTGTGGTGTGTAGCTTGGTGAACTATAATCCTTTTTGAGCAAATCATGATGTCTATTCATCATTATTTATAATATTAAATAATATGGCTATTTTATTATTTAAAATTAGCACAATCTCCCTGGAGACAGGCTTAAATACTAGTTTATACATATATATTAATTTAAAAAAATTTCTTATAATTTGGATAATCAATCCGGTAAGTTAAGATAAAACGTGTTTTTGGTCTCTTCATAAACATCATCCCTATTAGGATTTAAAAATCAATTGATAAAATATTTTTTTAATAAACAAATTTCTACTTTATAAGTAGAGATATACCTCGATACAAAACTACTTTTCTCTCTGGATGAACTTAATCATAGCTATAAAACAAACATGGTTGAATACCAACAACAATAGTTTCACTGAAGTTTTACGTGTTAATTAGTCAATAAATATGCTAAAATATTGAATACATATTTGGTAATAAGGTCAAAGTTCCAAAGGATTTTTTTTTAGAACTAAGAATTGGTATACTAGAGAGAAATAAATAGATACAAATATTTCAAAGTGATTATTTAAGATCAGCACGAACTACTTTGAAATCATTTCAGTAGATTCATCCTTTGCACAATATATATTTTAACTTTAACCTTATGAAATAAAATGTATTTTATTGCTACGAAACCACTGATATTTTTAATATAAAAATACAGCTATAAGCCACATAACGCACACAAATACTTAAATAATAACATTAGCAATGTTCTTACTCATAAAAAGAAAACATAATACTAAAAATGTAGCTATAGTAGTTATTAGGAATAAAAAAAATTTAAAATCATAAGGGATATGATATTTTATAAATATATTGAACATAAAAAATAACAATTTACTAATTTATTTTATCAAAATATTAGCATGACCGCTTTCAATTGGTAGGAATACCGGTTGGGTGTACTTAGGGTTATTTTTTTGAATGGCTTTCCATGTTCCCTCCACACAAATGTGGGTACATATCCTCTCAAATTATCATTTTATCATCCCTACACCACTGGTATATCCGTAAGTGCTATAAGCATTATAATTAACGTAATAGGGTGTGAATAAAGTAGTTTGAACTGTATAGGAAATGTACCCGCATTTGTTTGGAGGGAGAGTGGAAAGCCATACAGGAAAATACTTGGTTCACCTGTCAGTAGATAAAACTCCAACATCTCCATCACCAGAAAACCAGACTACATGAGATAAAATTTATTTCGGCTATCTCCCAATGTGGGGTTTCCCTCTTTAAAAAGGAACATTAATTCAATTCTGGCTCTTACTATGTTTAAAGTTGTGTGAAATCACTCATTTTTGCCTTAAACGCGTGGTAGCATATGGGAAAATACAGCCACTCTAGTTATTTAGTTAGTGACCTATATCCAGAAATTTTATGTATTCATTTTTACGAATTTAACGACAATAACCCACTTCGGTCACCACGTGGTCTAACGCGCTACTTTCTTGTTAGACTAGACTGCCGAAGATGGGGAGATCCGGATTCATCCGATTGGGTGCACTAAGGGTGGTTTTTACTAAAGGTTTTACACTCTCCCTCTATGCAAATGCGGGTGTATTTCCTCTAAATTAAACCCTCCCAATCCCTAACCCATGAGTGTAATTAGTACATAGGCGTATAACCCGAATGGGTAGTAAGACGCGGTGTTTTGCCAAACCCTTCCTTCACCTCTTGAAAAGACGTGTATTAATCACAATTTGTGACTGTGTGGAATTCCAGACCTCCACCGTGGTTCGGATTCCAAGTTAAACTTTAGGTCCTCCATTTCATCTCACAATCACCCTACTATTCACCTATTAGCGTAAGTGCGTAAAACCCAAACGGGTAGTAAGACAGGTTGATAATAATAATAATAATAATAATAATAATAATACCTTTAAAAAAAGTAATAATATATAAAACTAACTTATATAATTATAGTAATTAATAAAAAATATATAATTATGGTGGCCAGTTTAAAAAGAACTACTGATTAGTATCATATATTATAACTGACAAAATGACTTAAAGTGAGTTATTTTTTAAACACAAAAATAGAAACAAGGCTATTCATTTATTTCTTAATAAAAGAGAAGAAACTAAATTCTAAATTAATACATTTTTCGCCATTTTTAAAAATCGAACTGGAGAATTTAGGACACTGGGCAAAAGTTCGACGGGCCGGGCAAAGTTTCGGAAAAGAACAATTAATATTATTACGACTCAAAGTTTCCCCAAGTTTATGGGAATTATTTATTTGTGTATTTTTATGTCAGTGTTTTTATTTATGAATAATAATTTTTCTAATGGTATCTATAACTTCCTCTTATTTAAATATATTTTGTATACTGTTGTTGATCATCTCACTTACTGATGTATGATGGAATTGGAATCTGATTGTGAAAATCTAATTTTTACGAAATAGAGCTGAACTGCCGACAAATGGTATGGAAATGATCGTGATTTGAATCGCGGTTGGGGGGTTCCCACCCTAAATAGTTGTGGTATTTTCTTTGTAAATTATTTATATAATCCTAACCTCCCTCCACGAAAATTTGGGTACACTTCCTCTAAATTCAACCCCTGACACACTAGCTTAATTAATAACTATGTAACTTTATAAGAAGATTATGTTAGAAGAGAACCATTTTGGATGTGACTTTTCGGGCAAAGCAAACTAGGTCGGACACAGCCTTAGGAGGAACTGTCTTCTGCACAAGGTTGAGGGAAAGAGGAGTTTAGAAAGAAGGAGGGATTCAAATATTGGATGACTTGAAGGAAATGAGAAAATTCTGGGAGCTGAAGAAGGAGGCAAAGGACAGGATGCATTGAATGTCTAAGTTCACTGACAAAAGGAATAGACCTGTCATAAGACAGAACACCCAATATAATGCATACAAACAGAACGGGTAGTGAGACGCATTGCTTAAAAATATAATATGATATTTATAATGTTTTAAATTTATTTTCACATCCAACTATAGTTATACAATTTTATAATAAAGCTTCGGAAAAACCAATATTATTCACATTGTAAAATTTTAGGTTTTAAAAATAAAATTTTCTTAATTTATTACCAGTACCTAAAATTCCAAAAAATGAATGAGTTTGTGACTTTAATATTTATTTCAAACCTTAAATTCATCAACATAATTAAATAAAAATAATATTAATGTTGATTTAACTAGGAAAACTGCCATAGAACCTTCTTTAATATAATTTGTATTAATTTAACAAACAGCTTTAAAACGTAAAAAAAAGTATTTAAAAATTTGATCCATTCTAATGCATATTATTTTAATGAAATGTGGCTGGATTTTTCACAAATAGCAATTTATTTGCTATGTTAAATATGATTACAAATATATCATACATCCTTTTTTCTCCATTAAGGGTGTACATTTTAGTTTTTAAATTTGTAATGCTTTTATTAACTGAAATGAGAAGGGTTAGATATAAAAAGTTCATTTTTCTCTCGCTCATAGTAACTCTAGTGTGCTAATATAATCATTCGGTTCAGAAAGTGCACGTTAAATGTATAAAAAAATAAAAAATCTTAGATAATCTATATTATTGAGAAAACATGAATTTTCAATAGTAAGTATGATTAATTGTAACAAAGTTTGTTTGGCAGTATTATTACTTTTTAAGAGTTAAATATTTTCGTGATTTTTAACTAACTTTAAAATTTGAGTAAAATCTCCTATTTTCTTTTCTTGAACCGAAAAGCTTGTTCACATTTGATCCCTGGTGAAGTTAAATGATTTTTGGGGTCAAAATGCAGTTTCCTCTATTAGCTTTGGCTGAAGGCTGGTCCTTTTCCAACATTTTTATGAATTATTAATATTAGTTAATGATTATGTATGATATCTGAAGAGTGACAGTTTAGGATCACATGACTTTACGTGTTGGAAATTGTTTTAGTAACTTTAATAATTGTTAAAAACTTTGCTTCCTATCTAAACAGGACTTAATGCAAAACTAGTCTCTGATTGTCGACCACAGTGGTCTTGTGAGGTAAAGTGCTCTCCTTGGGACCCGATGTTCATGGGCTCAAACCAGCCAGGTCGAAGGATTTTTCTTGAGCGATAAAAATCCGTAGCACAACTTCCTTTCAGAGGGGAAGTAAAGCCGTCGGCCCATGTCGATTGTGGATGTAAAAGAATTCTGGAAGGTATGCGAAAATACCATTTCCCGCAAAAATTGGTAGACCCTTTCAAGCTCGCTCATAGAAATTCAGTGTAGAAGGCAACGGAGAACAACCACACTTTCTGAACTCCCCGAGTAACATGTTTTCACAGACAGTGCAGATGTCACTAACCAACCTTCATGGACTTGTAGAAGAAGCGCCTTCCCTGAAACAAATTACTAGAATATTTTCCTGGGCAACCATATTTTTTTTATTATGTTGTTGTTATGGATGTGAAACACAATTACTCGATCCATCCATCCATAATTCCATTTAATAAATACTTACTTGTTTCGTGCACGAGCTTCATTTCTTAAAGTTAAATTCTCAATTTTATTTTCATTTTTATTGAAACGATTTTTTATAAGATTAAAGAATTTAAATTTGAATTTAAGTTAGAATTGAAGATTCGGATTCGAGAAAAATATAATTCGACCCATCTCAAAAGGAATAAAGATTATAAAATATAGTTATTCAAACCACAATTTAGTACAGTTTGCGGTTTTCCCAGAATTGCAGTAAGTCCGTAAAAGGGAAAAAAAAAGTTACAAAACATGTGTTAGCCCGATTTTCGTAGGAAGTACATTTTATAAGAAAGAAAATAAGCTCAATATTGATAACATTTTACTTTATGATTAGTGTTATGTTATAGGTACTAAATAATATATATTAAAAGTGATAGCATAAGATTACATAACCTGACGTATTAATACGTGTAAATTGATCTAATAGCTTTTCTAGCTGTCAGATAAGGAAACCTCTTCTTATGAAAATTGGACTGTATGTCCTCAACATCTCTTTCTCTCTCTACTTTATCTTCTGGGACAGTAGTTCGAAATCTCTCTCATCCTAGATTGTCTTGACATTGATAGACAAGCGTTCGTTATCAGACTACGCTACTTTAGTATGAGTGGGAATAAGGGAGCAATTTTGTTGGATGAGGTATAAGTATATAATATAAGCTTATATAGTAGTAGATGTAACCCGCCTCGGTGGTGTAGTTGACTAACGCGCTAGTAGTGTTGAGCTCGACTGCCGAGGACGGGGAGATCGAGGTTCAAATATCGGTCGGATGAACTGGGAGTGGTTTTTCCTAAACGGTTTTCCACTCCTACTCCACGCAAATGCGGGTTCACTTCTCTAAATTCAACCTTCTCAATTCCTAATCCATTAGCGTAATTAGTGCTTAAGCGTATAACCCGAACGGGTAGTAAGACGCGGTGCTAAATAATAATAATATAATAGTAGATGTGTAGCCTATTCTTGAAAACTATCGACCCACCATTTTCTATCCCATGGCAAGCCTTTTTTTATATATAATATATAAATCACTGCAACGAACGACCTTTACGGGCCCGTTTCGATGCCATTTCTTGAAATATTTACAGTTTCTTGCCATAGATTATTTATTACATATATTAAGGAAAATCTACTTCACAATAGTGTTTGGATTAATACATACCTATATTGGAATAATATACAAATAAATTAAATCAAATATAGATTACAGTTTTATATAAAAAAAATTAATCTGAACAGAACAAATCTTATAAAAATTATAGATATTCACTCAATTAATAAGATCATAACAATTGAACAAGAATTAAAGTTAATTAACTCCCATTCAATAAAGTAAACAAGATCTATTATTAAAAAATTAATCCCTAACCCAAATATAATTAATATTATAAACATTAATATAATAAAACTCAACATACATAATGACACCCCAAATAAAATGACCCAATGTATTTATTATACACCTTTGATATCACAAATCAATATTCTAATTTAACTAATTAAGTAATTACATTAATTAATAATATAAATTAAAAATACACAGCAATAAAGTCACACTTCATATATATATATATATATATATATATATACAAAAAATATTATACTTGGTGACTAAAAATTCCCATTGGGGTACCCGAATTGGAGCGGCTTTCAAAAAAAAAAAAAATGAAGCATAGAAACAATCTCAAAGCCCTTAGACGATCTAGAAAGCTGAGACTTTGTAAATTTATAGTAAATACCACAAGACAGAAGTTAAAGAAACAGGATATTCGACTATATTTTCCTGATTGAATTTTTTTAAAGCCTTTGATGAATTAAAAGAACGGATTAAGGGAGTTTTCGTTTTTCAGTATCCTAACTATTCAAAGTTTGGATCGTCTTTAGCTGACAAGTATAAGTACAAGGATAACTTACTTTAAGGGGAATGATGAAATTGGCACCATAATCACCCTTTCCTCCATTCCCACATTCTTAATCACCGCGAGTTTATTTACCATGTAATTTGTTTTGAAATTTCTCTTCCAATAATAATTTGGTCAATCTACGAACTCTGCCTGGAGCTATTTCATGAATTTATATCAACTTTTTATATATATTATATATATATATATATACACACCTCAATGTTTGCTAAAGCGGATGTTCAAATATAATTACGTAAGCTAATTTTTAAAAACTTATTCTTGGTTGATATTTAAGAAAGGTAAAACCCACATTGGTAGTGTTGTGGGTTGAGGAGATGGGCTCATCTACTTTAATTTTTCGGTGACGGGGTTAAAATGCTGGCCAGAGAGTACTAAGGGTAATTTTTCCTATATAGCTCCTTGTTCTTTCTCTGCATAAATGCGGGTACATTTACTCCAAGAAAATATCTTCTTCATTCTTACCCCATGTATTTAATTAAATGCATATATCCCTGAGAGGCAATATTTATTTATTTGAGGTATTTAACCTGCAATTTCTGAACCGACTGATTATATCAGCACACAGAATTTCTATGAGCGAGAATCAAAGGAGCTACCAATTCTGCTATGAAAGGTATTTTCACATATCTTCCAACATGCCACAATTGACATGAGACCAACGGCTTTACTTCCCCTCCGTAGGAAGTTGTGCTACGGATTTTTTTATAGCTCAAGAAAAATCCGTTGACCTCAGTTGGGTGTGACTTCCCCTAGCATTGTGTCCTGAGGCAATTACTTTACCCAAAGACCACTGCGGTTGAGCGGATGGGTAATACATCGCGGTGCAAAAAAATATGTCTACACTCTTTACGTTGAGACAGCTAGCAAAATTAAACAAATCTACCATCGCTACCCCCCAACCCGATGGGCTGATCTGTCAGGATATGCTTAGTGGGTTGGGTTAGGTGGAGTCAAATAATTGTGTGAGTTCTTTATAGTCTTTTACCTAGTAGGAACTTTTTAAGATACACAGTTTGATGTAATTAAACAAGTTAGGTTAGAGTAAATGAGATATGTCCTCGTTACTGATAATATCCTAACATTCAACAGTCCGCTTCCAGACCTAGCCTGGATGTTACTTCTCTAACTATAGTGAAGGCCCACAACTCTTAGACTCAAGGGTCACTAGGCTCTAGAGAGGTTTAGGGGGGGCCCAAACCCCCACCCATGTAGTACAGGGACTCTCGCGCCCGAAATATTATTCAAGTCTGATCATAAACCAGGCAGCAATAGTATACAATACACTAGAGGATGGACCCCTTAATCCAACTTTAAAATATACCTCCCTCTGACTATATGTTAGAACTCAGGGTGTATTTACCCATCTAATAAGCTATTCCAGCTACGAGTTTACCATCAATTACTAATAATTGCTTTGAACTTTGGTGTAATACTGTTTGAACACCAATAACAAATATTATAGAAGCGCTTGACTGCTGAGGAGAGACAAAATGATGGTAGTGGTTTGGGTTATATTATACTTAGCACTTTTGGCAAAATTTAAGTTTTTTTAGCGCCACGTCTTACTACCCGTTCGGGCTTTAAGCCTATGTACCATATTACGCTAATTGTTCTAGGGATTAGGAATGTTAAATTTAGAGGAAGTGTACAGGCATTTGCATGGAGAGAGAGAGTGGAAAACCATTTTGGAAAAATCACCCTCAATACACTCGACGGAGAATCGAACCTTGATCCCCACATCATCGGCAGTCTAATCTACTGCGAGAGTAGTGCGTTAGACCACATGGCCACCGAAGCGGTTTAACACTATTAGAAATTGCTATGGACTTTTTTTGATAACAAATAAAAAATAGTTATCAACAAATTGTCTTCAATAGATTTAAAAAAAAAAATCATGCCCACACTTATTTAGTATTTAAATATTTTACATGTAACCATTTAAAAAAAAGCTTAAGCCAATTTAAACAAATTAAAAATTAAAAAATATCTTCATCAGTAAACTACCCTTAAACAAAATCTTAACCGTTAAAACGTATATATTATTATTTAACCCGAGGAACATTACTCAGATATCAATTTCAAACAAAATCCATTTATGAAATATTTCTAACTTTTAAAATTCATCCATCGGTAGACTACTCTTAATTTAAGGGCTTGAATCAATGTCAAAAACTCTCCGTTGCATGACTATATAACATAAAAAAATCGATTTTGACCAAAAAATCAATTTAACCGTTTTTGCTCTAGTCCAAGGAACATAGACAATTATATATATATAAAAATGTTCTCTCTCTCTCTTCTCTCTCTCTCTATATATATATATATATATATAAAATTGTCTGTGTTCCTTGGGCTAGAACAGAAACAGTTAAAAAAAAATTTGGGTCAAAATCGATATTTCTATGTTATATAGTCATGCCACGGAGAGTTTTTGACATTGATTCTAGCCCTTAAATTAAGAGTAGTATATATATATATATATATACATACATATATATATATGTATATATGTATATATGTATACATACATGGCCAAAGACAAAGTTGTAAGGCCCAAATTTTTTGGACTCGAAAGCACATAGCATCTTAAGACACAGCAGCTTCATGAGTGTACAAATTTTCACGATCACAATTCTTTCTCTATATAAGATAGTAAAAATTATATTACGTAATTTCCTTATTTATAAGTAGGTACCTTATTATTTAAATTTTATTTAATATTGCTAGCCGTCATCTCACTGTCGACTCAAAATGTTGGGTGGGGTAGCAAAGAAAATAATTTGATTGTCCCGAGCTACACGCTATTCAAAGTGACGTCACAACATTAGCTACGTGCTTGCTTGTGATCTTGTGTGTCTTTGATAAACACGAGTGCTGTCGTTTATTTGATTTAGCGACAGGAAAGGATACTCGCTGTCAGGGTCACGCTTTTTGAATAGAGCTACTTAAATAATAAAAGGTTAGATTTCATCCGATGTGTAAACAAAAACATACTTACAAAATGAAAATAACATAAACATATATTTTACAAGTGTATTTCTGCCTTGCGATTTAATTGCGTGATTTGCGTGGTGTGGTTATATATTTATATGTATATATATACATAGCTAAGTATGAACTGTTATGCTTAATATCACAAACAAATTATTTCCCCTAGTTAAAATAAATAACTGCACAGATTTATCTGATTGCCGAACCCTTCCTTCACCTCTGACAAGACGTGTATTAATCACAACTTGTGAATGTGAGGAATGCCAGGCCTCCACCGTGGTTCGGATTCCACGTTAAACTGTAGGTCCTCCATTTCATCTCACAATCACCCTACCATTACACATTAGCGTAAGTGCGTATAACCCGAACGGGTAGTAAGACGCGGTGCTAATAATAATAATAATAATAATAATAATAATAATAATAATAATAATAATAATAATAATAATAATAATAATAAAAACTACTTTTTTTTACTAAAAACTGACATTTTTAAAGCTGCACAAATTTAAAGTTAACTATTTATTTAAATATAGTTCTAATTATAGGAATGCGTTAGCTAACATACAAATATATTATTAATTTGGCTTAGGATATTAAGTATATTTTTATTAAAAATGAATTAAATTACTATGATATAAGAAGTAGCTTACGTACAGTCTGTTTTTACTGAACGGTAACAAGCTTACGTTGACTGATTATACTATAGTACAACTTATAATATAAGGTCATATTGTAATATGTCAAGGTAGAACTGCTATATTTCAAAGTAAAAGAAGTATACATTCCGTAAGTTAATGTTTTTCTTGCCTTTACAAGTAATCAAAGAGATCTAAAGGCAAAATTTATTTTACAAAAATGTTCATGCTTTCAATCAAAACCTTTGAGAAAAATAAGAGAGAAGAAATATACAAGAAACTTTATTTACTTAAGTTTCAAAGCAAAGTGACATAAGTAATAAAAAATTAGGATACTTATTATTATTTATTAGATTGAAAACCGCCTAGGTGGCGTAGCTAGCTAACGCGCTAGTTTCGTGTTAATCTAGACTGCTGAGGACGGGGATATCGAGGTTCGAATCTCGATTGACTGAACTGGGGGGGGGGGGGGTTTGCTAAATGGTTTTCCACTCTCCCCCCACGCAAATGCGGGATCACTTCCTCTCAATTCAATCTTCTAAATTTTTAGCCTATTAGCATGATTAATACTTAAGTGTATAACCCGACCGGGTAGTAAGACGCTGTGCTAAATAATAATAAATAAATATTAGAGTGATATGACAAGTTTCTTCTTTAGGGTAATGTGAAATAATTGAAATCTCATTTGGTTATGAATAAATAGGTGTTGCTAATGATATCTTATAAAAAAAAGATGAGATTGAGAATGTGAATTGTAATATAATCCGACACCTTAGCTTAGTAGGCAATAAATTTGCTTTTTGATTAAATAGTTTAAGGTTCAATTCCAAGCATGGTCCAAATATTTATAATGGGGTTTCCTCTTTCACAGTGATGAATTTAACGCTGGAAGAATGGGTTCTAAAATTAAGTTAGCTTGTAGCTATTTTTTGGAGGTATATATCGTGCACTTTCTAATATGATTGATTATGTTAGCACACGACTTATAAACTAACTTAAATCTAGAACAGACACACCCCAGCCCAGGCCGTTAATTCATCACTGTGAAAGTGAAAATCCACATTTCACCAATGAAACATTTTCGCCCATGTAAAGAATGGAACTAGAAAACTTTGGATGGTTTATTTTATTTTTATTTTTCCGTAGCAGAATTAAACATTTTTATGAAAAATATAATACAAAAATTCTAATGATAAAATCATACAATATATATAATTTGGATGAATAACCACAACAATTTAGTAAACTATATATACGTACAAGGAAAACAAATAAAACACGGACCTTAGCTAGGCAGACACGCTATAGACTGACCTAAGGTGTCCGACTAGTTTGGAAATCATGTACTTATATTTGTCCCAGAAAGTTCTTGTTAAGTACTGTTAGTTTTTTTGTTGTGCGACAAATATTTTTTTTAGCACCACATATTAATACCTGTCTGGATTATACGCATGCATAATAATTACGTTAATGTGTTCGAGATGAGGAAGGTTGAATTTAGAGAAAATGTACCCACATTTTCAGTTAGGGAAAGAGGAAAACCATTTAGGATAAACCACCCTCAGTACCCCGACGAACTCTGGTACACGCATATTTGGCAGTATAATCTATTGCGAGAGCGATGCCATAGACCATGTGGCCACAGAAAGAGGGTAATTATTTATTAATTTATTTAAAGTATTGACCTTATAAAGAGTTCCATCATATGAGTGAAGAATGACCCTGGTCACGGGACAGTTCCTAGAAATATCAGTGGCTTACTAAATCAAAGATCACGGGTTCAATTCCCGTGTCCAGGTGTCATTTTTTCAATTTAAAGAATATATGAAGTGAAGGTTCTGTCTAAACGTGAGTATCGCCAGGATTTATGTGGGCCAGTACGATCAGTCCTAGTTCGTCCAAAGGAACGCTGGGTCTAACGTTAGAGTTGACCTCACACTCTCTAAAGCCAGGTCCGACGGGCTCCGCCCCCCTAGAGGCGGCGTTCATCAGTCGAGGGACGTACAATACTTAACCAGGAGATTGATAGCCCTAGGGGTTGTTCGCGGAGGTTTTAATCAGGCGACCCCACTCTGGTGCAGGAGGAGTGACTAAACTCGGTAACCGACAAGTTGAGAGGGTGACAGGTTTTACAAAACCTCCTGTCAAGCTGCGTCATTGTGATTATAGTCGGTGATACGTTTTAAATAATCTCTTGAATATATTATTTTGATTATTTAAAATTGTATAAAAAAAAGGAACGCGTGTTTTGTGTCCAAAATAAATAAAATATATTTTTAGTAGATACATTTAGTTTAATTTTCTACATTTTGGTAATCTCGACAGTTGTTCTTGAATATTGGTCTTGCCCATCGTAGCATTTAACTATAAACCTTTTTAATTGAGAGAAATAGTCCTGGTTAAATTAAGCAATGTCCATATAAGATAGTACTAAAAAAACTGTTAATATTATAATGTGTATTTATTTTATATTATTTTTTAGCACCACGTCTTAGCACCCATTCATGTTATATACCTTATGTACTAATTACGCTAATGGTTTTAGGTATTAGGAAGGTTATATTCAAAGGAAGTGTATCCGCATTTGATGGGAGGGAAGAGTGGAAAACTTATTTTGAAAAAACACCCTCAGTACACCCGATCGAGATTCGAACCTTGGTCTTACCGTCATCAGCAGTCTAGTCTACTGCAGAGTTGCGCGTTAATCATGTGACCACCGAAGTGGATTATTATGTGTAGAAAATGAAAAAAAAACAAATGTATCTATCGAATTTTATTTTTTTATTTTTGACAAAATCGTTTTTTGCTATATATTATTTTGGATCCTACCACCCCACTTCCTAAAAATTTCCCCACCCACCCAAAACGTATTGGTGGGAACGTAGCCTAAAGGTTCACCTAGTCTAGTTTGCCAGTTATTGGAGGTCTAAGTTAAAATTCCGGACAGATATAGTGAAGCTGTTGGTTTCTTACTAAATAGATTCCCATTCTTCATCCAAACAAATGTGGGCACATTGCCACTAAATATTATCGTCCTCATACATACCTCATTAGTGTAATTTAAATGGGATAGTCCCGGTGGGAATTAAGAATTAATAACAAGAAATAAAATTATTGGGGATGAAATATTTTGATAAAAAATATATATATAGGCAAAAAATACACAATCATAGTATTTAACGGGAGTTTTATAAACACACATATATCATAAATCTACAGTACAATTTTTATAGTAAGGGCCTTTACTGACACCTAGAAAAGTGAACATAATATCTACATTTATATAGCATTTAGCATTGCTGTTCTGCAGCTTTCACTTTTGATATATATTATTAAAGCATATAAAATAATATTAAAGATAAATTCAAACGTTACTAATTTTGATCACAAAAAAAATGTTAGTATTTTATAAAAGCCCCTTTCTATGAAAACTGGGCTGCATACACGAGTTACACCCTCAATGAACCCTGAACAAATCGCCAAAAACTACACACGGAAAATTATTGTTTGTATAATGTTCACTACAGATAATAGATCAAGATCCATCATAGAATTGAGGTAAAAATGTTCCCTTTTGCAATAATTTCTTTAGATGTTAAAACCATCCATTCCCCCTGCGGGACAGGGGTTTAGAATAGTCCCACAGTAACCCCTGCTTGTCGTAAGAGGCGACTAAAAGGGGAGGCTTCTGTGCAGGACGTACCTCGTCCACCTATTCTAAATCTTTCCTTTCACCTCCTTTGTTTTTCCTCCTCTTTTTCTCTTATTTTCCTTCTTATCCCTTCTCTTTCTCTTTCCTTACCTCTTTCTTCACTTCCCCTGCCGTTCAGTTCCTGCACAGAGACCTTTGGCCCCTCCGTTGACGACCCTGGCATCTAACACGGCTTTCCTTGGACGATTATTGGATACCACTGCTTTGACTCCTTATGAAAGTGCGCCGGTTGTAATATCTTAGTAGAAGGCCTTAGGGATGACAATAACCGGGTACCCTACTTTGAGAAAAGACCGGTTGCGTTCATGAGGGCCCGGACGTAAAATTGGCACTTTCCTGCACCCACTTGCTGCAATGACCTCTCTCCTGGCGCTGCCCCATGCGAAGGTTGTCATGTCTAAGGTCGTGTGGGGTTTCCCGCCAGGAGGGTTAACAGGGCCTCATGTGGTAGAACCAACTTGGATCACCCTGGGTCTACGATCCTAGTATTGTGCAGGCTGTCCCCATAAAAGGAATGACCTCCATTGTCCCAGCTGACACCTTACTGTCCGCTAGCACGTACTGCTAACCCCGCTGGCAACTTACTGCCCGGCCCTTCATAGGGCCGTAACATGGATAAGCGGCGGAAACGGGTAAGGCGTCCAGCCCTGTTGTTGTTGACATCCAGGAAGTGGTGAGGCCCCGGCCAGCATCAGGATTTAACTAGTGTTATTTTAGTGTTGCTTAGCTATCTAAAATAAAACATGTGATTAATACCAACGCCCCCATTAAAATCTTAGAAAATATTATCAAAATGTATTTTGGGGATTACTATTTGACAATTAAGTTTGTATCTTTTTATATCATTATAACACATATAATAATAAAAATACCTTCAGTGACATTGTAATTATCAATTATTTTCCACGATATTAAAATTGTCATTCTGTTCCCATTATCTTTTATAGTTTATTCAGCTTAAATATTTGAATCTCTTTTTTTTCTTTTTCCAACGCGTATTTTAATAAAAGAGTATCTTTTTTGTGACTTGAAAGTCCGAGCATGTTATATTTTTTACGACATTCAAAACTCATACCTTTGTCAGCGCATCTCTGTACCTCAAAAACTCTCCTCCCTTTTATGATTACTTCCTTTCATTCCAAACCAAACGTACATTAACGCTGCTAAATTGGCATTATATGTGACGTAGGAAGAAATACTCAACTTTTTTTTTTGTTATTTCTCATATCTGTGCAATATTACAATGGTACGGTTCAAATGAGAAATCATATACGTTTATAATATTAGTTTTCAGCTCTGTCAAATATGACACTCAAAGCTTACATTTTTCAGTGCTATGGAGAATAAAATCTGTAGGCTAGTAGTAAACTTCACGAATGTAGATATTGACAATGTGAAATAAATTTGATAAAATACTATGCGTTGGATTTATTACTAGTGACCCGCCTCGGTGGCGTAGTTGGCTAACGCGCCAGTCGTGTTGAGCCAGACCACCGAGGAGGGGGAGATCGAGGTTCGAATATAGGTCGGGTGAACTGGGGATGGTTTTTCCTAAATGATTTTCCACTTTTCCTCCACGCAAATGTGGGTTCACTTCCTCTAAATTCAACCTTCTCAATCCTAATCCATTAGTGTAATTAGTACTTAAGCGTATAACCCGAACGGGTAGTAAGACGTGGTGCTAAAATTAATTAATTAATTATTACTAGTGGAATAAATAACAAAGCTATTATATTTGATAATTACGGCTATAGCCGCATCTAAATATCAAATTATTTAAATTGTAAAATGAGACCTGGCCACGGGACTGATCCCGGGACTTTGGCTTAGTATTACAATGCTCTAAACACTGAGATCTCCAGAAATTATCCGTGCTCACGGTCATTCTTCACTCATATTTTAGGGCAGAGTCTGTGATGGACGTGTGGAAATCGTCAGCTACCTAAGAGCGATCATTTAAGATCACGAGCTATCAGATAACGCAGCCACCATCGACTCGGAGGGCTTTTATCTACGAAATGTACAATAACTACTGTACGAATGCGCACACCATGATGGATTAAATAATCAAGCTATTATGTTTGTTATTCGCGGCTAAAGCCGCATCTAAAATTCAAATTCTTTGCATTTTAAAATGTCACCTGGACACGGAAATCTAACCCAGGACCTTTGATTTGTAAATTAGATTACCCGTGTTTTCGAATCTCTGTGAAACTTTTAATATCTACCCAGTTAATCAAGGGTTAAATTTCCTGGTAAATTAGATTATGAATATGCAATTCGTCCCGTAAGCCTCCCCCTTCCACGTCCTTATTCTTTTCTAGTTTGATATTGGGAAGCTTCATACAGCCCCACTAAAATAGAAATACTTGTAAAATTGTGTGCAACTATTTGATAGAAAAATATATGACTATTAGTCGCCGACATGAAAGGCTGGAGGAGGGGGTGCCAGATAGTGAGGCAGGAAAGAGGATAAGGTTATGGAAGCTCAGTAAAGAGTGAGATTTCAAGTAAGAGTAAGAGGAGCATTACCAAAGGATGACATAAAAGGGGAAGAAGATGACTGTAAAAGGTTCAAAAAGTACATGGTTGAAGCAGTAGAGGAGATGTGCGGAAGAACTAGTGGAAAGAGAATATGGCAGGAAATTCCACGGTGGAAATAAAAGGTCAAGGAAATAGTAAATGCCAAGAACAAAGCCTTTAGAGAATGATTGGCATAAAGAACAAGAGAGACAGAGGATAAGTATAGGAAAAAAAGAGAAATTCAAAGAAGATGATAGTAAAAGAAGGGAGAAAAAATGGATGGAAGAGTGGACAAAAATGCTACAGACTGATGTAGAAGGTAGCAAGAAGATATTTTATAGTCAAGTGAGCCAAAGAGAAGGGAAAATCAGAAAGCGGTTCGAATGATAGATGGAAAAGGAAGGATAATGGAGAGGGATGAGGAGGTAAAGAAGCTGAGGAAATCATATTTTGAGATATTTTTGAACCCTGAGGGGGAAGGATTGCTACTAAAGGAAGAAAAATAGAAGGAAAAGTGACGGAAGGATGGAGGAGGAAGAAGCAGACCTAACCTGGAGGAAGGTAGAAGAGGCTCCAGGAGTGGACGAACTCACGTTGGAAATGATAACAGTAGCAGGAGAAATGGGTCAACAGTGGTGATATAGAGTAGCAAAGGCAGTGTGAAGGGAAAAGAAAGTGCCAGAGGATTGGACAAAAGGTATTATATTACCAATATTCAAGAAAGGGGATAGAAAGAGGTGTGAACATTATAGAGGCATAACACTGATGTGTCAATGCGCTAAAATTTACGAAAATATTCTGTGAAGGAGAGTGAGGAAACTCTGGAAGGGAAGATGGAGAGATAAGCAACATGGGTTCAGAGAGAAGAGGTCAACGATAGATTAAATATTTGGAACTAGACAGTTGATGGAAAATAGATATGAGTTTGGAAAGGATCTGGTAATGGCATTTATGGATGTAAAAAAGCCTGTGATAGTGTGGATAGAAAGAAAGAAGGCAAAGCGATGGAGGAGGCTGGAGTAGAAAGAGGAGTGGCAATGAGAGTAAGGAATATGTATGATAATGTGAGCTGTGTAAAGACGGAAAGAGGGTGGACAGAGTGGTTCCAATTAAAAATGAAATCAAACAAGGAAGTACCCTTTCACCATTACTATTTGTATTGGTAATGGAAATGATAATTACTAGAGTGGCAAGCAAATTGTGTGAGGAGAAAATGAAAGGAATGATGTTTGTAGATGTCTTGATGGTATGGGGGAGGGGGGGGGAAATGAAGAGGAAGTACAGGAACAGTTGCAGGAATGGAATGAAGAGGTGAAAAAGTGTTGAATAAAATTTAGTATGGCAAAAAGTGAAGTGCTGGTGATGACAAGTCAGAGAACAAGGACAATAAAGGTGATAGAACTGTATGGAGTAGATTTGAAAGAAGCAAAGCGTGTGAAGTATCTGGGTAGTGTGATTGAGGCAAAAGGGGGCAGCAAAGAAGATATAGTGAGACGAGGGGAACAGGGAGAGGTTTTTCTACAGGTGTGTAAGAGACCTACTATGGAAAAGAGAAGTGCCCCTGAAGTATAAGTAAGTGTTGTATAGAGCATAATTCATACCCATAGTAACGTATGCAGTGGAAACTTGGACTTTGGATAAAAGATAAACAAGGAAAGTGGAGGCCATGAGAATGAAGTTTTTGAGGAACATGCTAGCGGTCACCAGAAGAGATAGGATTAGGACTGAAGATGTAAGGTCAAGAGTTGGGGTACAGGGGGTACATGAGATAGTAGACGAAGCTAGGATGAAATATTATGGGCACGTACTGAAGATGGAAGGGGAGAGGATTCCAAGAAGATGGATGGATATGAAGTACGTAGGGAAGAGACCACAAGGAAAATCAAGATAGAGATGGGAGGAACAGGATGCAGTAAGTGTACAAGTGTGAGGAGGAGAGTGGAAGAGAGTGCAGGAGGAAGAATGGTGGAAGGGCAGAGGGAGATGGAGGCATTTTACTAAATAGACCCGGCCGACAAGCTGGAAACAGTTCGTGATGATGTGTGTTTATTTGTTTTGAAATAGACTAGTTAAAGTACTAGGTGTTGACCGGGAAAAATTATTTTAGTTTAATGACTATACGTGGAAGTAAAGTTAGTGCCCTGCGTTACCCGTAGCCTTTTTTGATTCCGACCGGTTTTTATTTAATATTTAAAAATCTAATCAAAGTTTAAAAATCCCTTCTTTGAGGTGGACATGTTCGCGCACAGGAGCTACTAATTTTATAAAATTTCAGACGTGGGATTGGTAGATATCGTGCAATTTTCACGACAGACAGATGAACTATTCATTTTATTAATATAGATAATAATTAATTTGACTGTCGGAAACAAAGCATACTAACCGATAAAGAATTTTAACAATACATATAGCCTAGTAAATTAACAGTAAAAAATGTTGTTCGATAGCGATTATTTTGAAATGTACCTCAATCTAAATGTACATTTTAGCTACCCAAATGAACTGTGAGAATAGAAGACTAAATTCTCAAAACGAGAATGAGCACTTGTTGTAATACGAGGCATACCGGCATTAAACCAACGCACCCGAGTGGTGTCGGAATGGCACGAAAATGCACGAAATTGCACGTGGTTCCTTCCGTATATCCCTGCAAAAAGTGCGCGTCGCACTGTAGTGGACGTTGCACCATTTTATTTCATAAGTAGCAGACAAAGGCATTTTCTTTTCAGTAGCACGGCGCGCCATATTGGGCGACAAGCTTAGGCTGGTTGTATTTAGTGTAAAAAGTAATTTTGTTAATAGTAACCGAGGTTCTAATAATGGCCAAGACATAGGTATTCCGAGAATTTTTTTTATGGAGCTTACCCTATGAATTTTCCTAGTACCACCTACCCCCTTCCTGCTCTTCAACCCCCTTGACTTCAACTCCGGGCTGAGCTTTCCTAGTAATTCCAGGACTTTACCTCGTGGAAGAGCCAAGCCAATCAATTAGAAGCGTGTGATCCCTTCTCTTCAGTCGTCGGCTAGTTTTTCTACCGTGAACATTGTGAAAGCGATGTTGCTGTTTTTTTTGTAGCGGGGGTACGATTTTATTTTGTATAACCGCGTCTTACTATCTGTTCAGGTTATACGCATTTATGGCAGGAAAGAGGAATGAATAATTTTAGAGGTAATCTACCCGAATTTGCCTGGAAGGGGAGTGGGAAACTAACCGTTAGCCACTGAAGAGGGTCCCTTCCTGTTATCAAACTCACCTGATTTCAACTCTGGAATACCCGCTTCGGTGGCTGCATGGTCTAAGACACTATTCTCGCAGTAGACTAGACTGTCAATGATGGGGAGATCAAGGTTCGTGGTCGGGTGTAATAGGGGTGTTTTTTTTCCCAAATTGCATTTCAATCTCCCTCCACGCAAATGCGGGTAGACTTCCTATAAATAAAATCTATAAAATCTCCAAAACCATTAGCGTAATTAGTACATAAACGTATAACCCGAACTGGTGGTAAGACGTGGTGATAAAAAACAAAACAAAAAACTCTGTAGAGGGACTATATCACTCAACTTTAACTCCCTACTCTTAAGTTATCGACTACCTTGAGCATCATGAAAGCATTTTTTTTCTATCTGGAACTTTCAAAGAAGCCAGAGGCTCTAATTATAGCTGGGGTATAAAGTAAAGTTGTTAATACTATTCTAGGTTTCTACTAAGTCAAAATAATAGGGTATATTAAATATAATTTTAAAAAAATGCCTCTTGTACAAGGAAATAGAACCCGGGGCCTTTGAACTTGGCACGTCACTGAGATATTGAGAAGTAATTTTCTCAGTCATATGAAATATATATTACCTGTACCTTAGACAATCGTGGTGTACCATTAACAAAGTTTATTACACTCCAAACATAAATGCATACCAACATTATAAATAATGTCAAATAAGGAGAACATAATATTTAAGAAGCAAGAGATTTAGAAAGTAGCTTGTTTGTTGAGTTATAATATGTCATAGCCTTTTATCAAAAAAAATGATCATGTTAACTTAATATTAATATCTATTATTGGAATTAATAATAATTAGTTTTAGTTCAACAGACAAATTATAATCTAAATCTCTTACTTCTTAAACAAATGCGTATAGGCCTAGTCAAAATAGAAATACACTGATTGTACCTTAGCTTGTATATTACGAGTATTTGTGTTTTTGAAAATCTGAGGGAAGTAGGGCCTAGTAATTTAGTTAGAAATTTGGTCACCCTTGAATTTAAAGGAATATCTTGGAATAACATACTTATAAAAACCTTGGGTATTCACTTGGAAGTCTGTGCTTAATATGTTTGGTAAAAACGAGCACTACAGTGTCATATACACAGCATATAATTTGAGCTAATCGTCATTCAACTACCATTGCTACTAAACAATAAAATAAACCTCCATGGATTGATTCTATGATCGAGCTCTACCGACCGAGCTGCCACCACCGTTAACGATAATACTGCTAATATTTGCGGAGAGAGGGGGTCATGTGATCAGCACAACGAAGCCTCCGTCCATTAATCTCAGTTTTCTAGAGTGGATCCATTAGCTATTTATTCAATTAGCTCCTCATTTGTCCTCATGAGGACGAGTTTTGACCCTGTTACAGGCCCACTACCTTACAGAAAAATCCGTAAGCGCTGGGAATCGAAACTAGTACCTCTGGATCTGTAGCCACTAGCCACTAGACTACAGACGCGGTCACTAAACAATAAAGAACAAAACATTTACCTATGTGAAACTTAAAGAAAACTCTAAATAATTGTAAAGATTAAAATAAACTCTTTAAAAAATCTAGCATTTAAGTAAATAAATAACCATTGTACTAAGACTTTTGACGAAGGCTTAAAAAAATTATGTCATAATTTTCTTATTAATAGCTTGTATGATAATTGAGATTTTTTTGGCTAACATTTTAATGTTCATTAATGTAATCACTATTTAATAATTCTGAGCTTAAAACTATTAATACCCACTTCGATTGCTGCATGGTCTAAAGCGTCACCCTTGCTATAGACTAGACTTCCGATGACGGGAATATTGAAGATCGAATCTAGGTCAGGTGTAGTGAGGATAGTTTTTTCAATATTATTTTTCACTCTTCTTCCACACAAATGCGGGTACACTTCCTATCAATATATCCTTACTCATTCCTAAAACCACTAATGTTGTAAGCGTATAACCCAAACGGGTAATAAGACGAGGTGGTAAAATAAGTTATAAATTATTAAATAAGATGTAAGAAAGAAGCTATAGTTAATTTCTTGTTGTTCAACTTAATTTATTTTATATACGGTCCTTTTTATTAAAGTACGACGATCAGAAGCTATTTTCTAGAGTACACGGAAATTTAACGATGAGATATTTTTCTCGTAGAGCTAATTTATGAACATAGGCCCCTGTCCTACCAAGGTGCGTGGTATTTCCCTTGCGAACCAGGGAGAATGTATTACCCCGTTCAAATGTACTCTAATTACGTGAGTGGAATGCTACTATTATTCTTCCGTGCCAGTTTATACTGACTCGTGTAATTGAAACTCTCTGATTTACTGAATGAATTTATTTCTTGTTTGAACTATAAGCGTGGATATAAATGGTGAACTCATGGTCATTACTAGGACTAGGATTTTGATGACCTAATTTTTTTAATAAAATTCCCTATTAAAAATGCATTTATGACACAAAAATGTAAAAAAATGCTCTTTAAAACTAAAAAAATGACAATTTTTTTCCCCTTACTAAAACAAGCAAACAAAATGAAACCTTAAAATGTAATTTAACGTTCCGTTTCTGTGCCAAACTTAAAGTTTTTATTTTGTCAACAAAAAATATTCCATATAAAATAAAACAAGGAAAAGACATAAAAAATTCAACTTACATTTTCTGACAGTTTAATTTGACATGGCAAACTTAAAGAGTTTTTATTTCAACAGTCCAGAATTGCAATGCACAACAAAAATCATGTGCAGATTTTCGAAAGAGAATGGTTTTTTTATTATCTGCTAGCAATGCTTTAAACATAGAGAAGTTCCTTTCTACTTCTACTGACACCACAGGAGCATAGGCCTACTTGAGATAAAATCTCCTCAAATTTCACCAAGGGAAAAGTTTTTCCCTGATAGCACATCTGCAACTAAGCACAACATATCATATCCTTGCTTATTTTTTTAAAACTTTTTCAATTTTCTTTTGCACAGCCTTTCCCACTTTTCCAGTCACAATATTTAGGTAAATCACAACTTTCTTTATCAAATCTATTTGATCCACTAAAAGCACTGCTGACTTCTCCAAGGAAGTAATGGCACCAGGCAGAAATCCAAAGTTAGACTTTAGGTAAGAAAACTTAACTGCAATTTCAGGATCAGAAAGAAGTTCCATCGCAACTTTAATTGAGGTTGCTTCATTGCTATCAAATGAGTCGATGATTTTTTTCACAACTTGGAAGTTCTCACAATAATAGTTGCATGCTTCAATCCAAGTGTGTGAACCCCCCGCCTTCCCCCCCGATTAAAATGGGAGCTGGCGGCAAAGGAACGTTCGAGGCCTCCGACTTGAATGATGCCACTCGAGATGGTGCCTTCAGAAAAACTTTCTTCGCGCACCCAATCAGTTGGTCAACATCGATGAATTGCCCTCGCATCTCTTCAGCAACTCTGTGACAGGCTTGTACTAGACATATTAGGTGCACCAATTTTGAGTACAGCGCTTTCAGAGCAGAACATTGTCGTGTTGGATGCCATCGGGCCATATTAAGCTCAAGGACCTATCAAAGAATTTGCTTATTGTAGAAAAATTCATTTTTTCTAAATATTCACAATTGATGAGAAGATGTTCGCCAGGGCCATCTTCCATCGTACCTACCACTACATTAGCTAAATATCGTCCTAAAGAGTCAGTTGTCTCATCCATCGATACCCATATTTTCTTTTCTACTACTTTTTATCGTATCTTCTTCATGGTGTTTTCATAGCAATGGCTGACATAATTTTTTCTTAGTGTGGAGGAGTCCAGCAAAGACTTCCCAGTGTGCTTTTCTAAAAAACCGCGCAATTTCGGATTGTTAACTTTTGCTCAAGGGAATATCAGCACAAATGAAGGCTTTGCACAGTTCTTCGTAAAATGCAGAATGTTTTGAAGACTCACTGGTTTGGCCAAGGAACATTTGCTGTAGTTTTTTCTCATCCTGGAATCACTGAATACCTCGTTTGTGTTTTTCTCCTTTACATGATGCTGCACAGTAAATTTATTTTCTGCGGCAGTTCTCACCGTCACACATTTTGCAATATAGTATCTGTCCATCAGTAGAGAATACTTTTTCACCATTTTCAGCAACGAAAAGTTTTAATTTATGTGAGGCACTTTCTTTCACTTTAGGAACGTTGAATGTTGAAATTCACATAAATAACACGTGCAGCTTCTGAAAAATGTAGAGAGACAATGAGCCATCGTTATCTGTAAAACATGTTTAGACTAGTTTAGACGAGTTCATTTACAGCCTCACTATGCTAGAGAAGAGGGGGAAGAGCTATCCAGCTATCACCGGCTTGAAGGAAGAGACGGGGGAGGGGTGGAAATAGTCTAACCACTGTCTTGGAACCACTGCTTGTTATGACGTGTGCAGCGATGTTCTAATCGTGGGTAAATGTCTCAAAAATAACCAAAAATGACTTAAAATGACCGAAAAACCTTTAAAAATGCCATATTCGCGTAAAAACACGGAAAATGCAAAAAAAAAAACGCCTTAACAAAGCTACTTAAATCAGTGAAGTTTCTTATGAAACACATTTGCATATACTTGAACAACGTTCCAGGTTTGAAAAAAAAATGCAAAATCATCAATTAGTCATTACTATTTTTTTTTAGCAGCGCTTCTTACTATCCGCTCAAGATTTTTGTACTAATTACTCTAGTGGTTTTAGGGAGTAGGAAGGTTATATTTAAATGAAGTACACCCACATTTGCGTATAGAGAGAGTGGATAATCATTTAGGAAAAAACACCCTCAGTACACCCAACTAAGATTCGAACCTCGATATCCCCGTTATTAGCAGTCAATTCTACTATAAAAGTAGCGCGTTAGAACACGCAGCCAACGAAGTGAGTATTGAGTAATAATTTTATAGATAATATTTAATTTATTACTATAGTAAATATTTGTTTGTTACATTATTGCTGTTACTAACATTAGGGGCCTATCTATCCTCTATAATAATAAAAGTAAGTGTCTGTCTGTGTGTGTGTTTGTGTGCGATGCTCAGCCAAATCTACGGCACGCAGAGATATGACATTTTTAACATAGGTGGATGAAAGGAGGTCCGAATGCACCGCAAATCCGGATTTTTAAATTTTTAATTAGCTTTTTAACTAGGCTATTTTTAACAAATTTTTGAAGAATATAATTTTTTATCTGGTTTAGAATTACGTTTCAGAGATACAGGCACCATGGGGGGGGGGGGGGGGAGCTTATATAATTCTTGTACCACAGTTGTTCACGGCCAACTCCGTGCGGGATTGCTAGTTTATGGTACGGAACTCAGCACGGACTTTCTCGCTCTATTGTTTAAAAATGCAGTTATTTACTCAAAACTCGTAATACATGTGAAACAAAATAATATACACTAGCAAAACCAACCATAAATTGCACTACACTTATGTAAAATATTCTTTGAGTCCAAGTTTTAAATTTTATAATTTTATTTTTAAAGAATTAATGTCATCATTTATATGTTTGGACCAATAAAAAAGATCAATATTGGGTCCATAAGGGTCAACACTTCATAATAAAATTTCGACTTCTGGTTAGAATTTTCAACATTTTATTAGGTGCTGCACATCTTCAGTCATCGCATTGCTATTAAAAACATCATTTATAAATTGTGAGCAATAAAAAATATTAATGTAAATATTGACTATTGAGTCTAAAATGAAGATAGATCATTGTTGTACAAACATTTCTCCTAAGAGGTTTAATGAAAATTAACATAAGCTTTTTGAGAGACTTACTTAGGCTATATTTAATTACAATATGGCCTTGGAGAATTATTGCGTTGAAACTTAAGTAGTATCACTTTACAACTAAAGCTCACAAAATTGTATTAATATATTTGCTTATCTCAAAAACTGTTAGTTTTATAAAAATATACTTCAAATAAAAGTTTTTTATATTTTAATAGTACTATAATTTTGCAATAATAAGTTATTTAGAATCTCAAATAGTGGCGGAGATACGGAAATTCCGCTTCTATAAAATACCCTAAAGAAATTTTCATAGGAAAATGAAAATAGCAATTTTATTTATGATCTTAATCAACACCTAGAAACAAATTTTAATCAAAAACCATAGGAGCCGATTTTGAGAAAATTGATATTTTCTCTTTTCGCTTTTTATTAATCTACTCTTAATTTTGGAGTTAAAAAGATAGATAGACAGACGGCATTATAAAAACTACTTTTTAGGGGTCGGGGGGTCATGAGACGTCGACATTCATCAACATTTCGGGTTAGATTTTTTTTACGGTCGCAATACTTTACCTTTAGTGTTCGAAAAGTTAAAATAACACACACACATATATATATATAACCTTCAAGCTATATGCAAATATGTATATATATATGCAAATATGTATATATATATATACATATTTGCATATAGCATATTTGCATAATATATATATATATACATATTTGCATATAGCTTGAAAGTCATTGGATTTAAAATTTATGTTTCAAATAAAAGATTTGTATTATAAATATCTACATATTTGTTCTTATAAGTAATTTCATAACACAAAGATTACAGAGATATGATAAAAATTAAGAATTTATGGATCAGACTGAGAACCCTTAAATTCAGTTTGGAGGAATATTGAAGGTAGTCATTTTGTTTGGAATATTTATAAACGTTTAAAAATGAAATACAATCAAACTCGTTAGAACCGATTTTGAGAAAATCGATTTATCCTATTTTTTCCTTCAGTAAATTACCCTTAATTTTAAGGTTGGATATCTAATTCCAAAAATCCCTTGGGGCAATCCTATGAAAACCCTGTATACCAAGTTTTAGCCCGATCGGTTAATAGTTTAGGTTCTAGTCCAAGGTACAGACAGACAGACGGAAATTCAAAAAACAATTTTGGATTGAGGTGGGAGGGGGCATGAAATGTCAAAATCATCAAAATCTCAAGTTTCATTTTTTTGACGATCACAATACTTTCTCTACCTGTAAGATAGCGAGAAAGTAAAAAATGTAACAACTCTTGTTTTATCTTATTTCCACCCGCGAAGCTGAGCATTTGATATACATATCAAGCTCATTTGGTCTGGTTCCCTAGTGACGGGTAATTCGAGATTCAAATCCCAGCCAATGTCAAGTTATTTATTTGAGATATTTAACGTGCACTTTCTGAACCTGCTGAGTATATCATAAAACGGGAATTTCTATAAGCAAGAGTGAAAGGACCTATCAATTTTGCTGGGAAAGTATTTTCACAAATCTTCCAAGGTTCTTTTACACGTTACAATCGATATGGGACCGATGGCTTTACTTCCCCTCCGATGGAAGTTGTGCTACGGATTTTTATCGCTCAAGATAAACCCGTCTACCCCAGCTAGGTTTGAACCCACGAATATCTGTTCCTGAGGGGAGGACTTTACCTCAAGACCACCGAGGTCGGTGGGTATTAAGTAAATGCGGGTCTATATTTATTCTACATTCTACCTGCCTCATCACTACTATATTAATGTAAATATCCAAATATCCCAGACAGTAAGACATGTTAACATTCTACTAAGTATTTTATTACTCTATACATTTATGTCGCTATAGCTAAAAAAAAACTTTAAAACAAAAACTGTACGGAAAAGAAGTTCAAGAAATAAACCTAATGGCTCTTGGCATGTTACTACTCATAAAACTATCCAAGGTACTTGCGTAGAAGTTATGATTAGGTTTATATTGCTGTGTGACCGATGTTTCCTAAGTTACATCAATCAGCACCAATGGTACATGCGTGAACTAAATATGGACTAAAAGTAAGAACATCCCAAACCCCTTGTTTTTTAAACCAAAACTTCCACCATTATAATAAATAAAAATAAAAATTCTCTATTGCAGTTTTCCTTAACATTTAACAAAAGAGGTTTTTAGTTTTTTTAGCTATTTTTACAAAAAAAAAGTATTGTGTATTGCCCTATTTGTTAAAACGGCCTCGTGGTACAGTGGTTAGAGCCCCTGGCTGTTGACTTGAGAGTTCCCGGGTTAAAATTCTCGGCTGATATTGAGGGATTTTTCTCCAAGGGTTCACGAGGGTTTGGCTAATAAGGCTTAAGTTAGGCTAAGATTTAAATGACTCCACCCATCATATTTTTTTAAATCATTATTCCTTATTTACTGGGGAAATGGAAATAGCTTTCATGGAAAGGAAATACATTACTATTAGCGGCGTCCCCCAGGCAGCTGCACGTTGGTAGGAACTATTTTTACACAAACTGAGCTACAGATTGATGTAGCTCAGACATGCCATTACTATTATTGTTACTATCTTCAGTTAAATTTACGAATTCGCATTTAATTTATTGTAAGATTAACTGTTTGAACGATGGACATACGGGTTGGAACATATTCTTGCAGTGTGGAATATCATACATTTGACGTCTTAGTATATGCCTTGTGGCCTTAATTATGTATATACAAATTTACACATGGTATCAATTCCCAGCTTTAAAAAAATCCCCAAAAAGACTTTTAGTCAATTTATGTCTTCTAGTGACTCATTTCTGCTGTTGACAACAATATTGCTAGTAAAAATTATCTAGGTCATTGGCTGCGTCAGTTACTGTAAATGAGGAATTTATGGTAGTGATGGGACACAAACCCAAGTCATCAACAGAATTCTAACGTTCCCGGGTATCCCCCTTCTAATATTCTCGTGTTCACAACCTATTGACTCGTTACAAAATAACCACTGGTTACGTATTGTCACTAAAGTATTTTTTTAATCTCTTTTTGTCACTAGATTTTCTGCAGCAGTTTCTGCCCTGGTATTGAATCTTACTTGGCGAAAGAACTTTGTCTCAAATACATACTATATTCAAAATTAAAATAATCCTTTTTTTTTAACACCGCGTCTCACTAGCCGTTCGGGTTATACGCTTAATTACTAGTTACACTGCTGATTAGGAATAGGAAAGGTTGGATTTAGAGGAAGTGAACCCGCATTTGCGTGGAGGGTGAAAACCATTTTGGAAAACCCAACCCCCAGTTCACGGACCGAGATTCGAAACCTCGATCTCCCCGTCCTCGGCAGTCCGGCGCAACACGAAACAAGCGCGTTAGCTAGCTATGCCAAAGAGGCTGGTCTATTGTACTAAATGGTACTAAATGGACTAAATGGATCTATTACAGAAATTCAACTTGAAATATTTGTAGTTCAATACAGTACAGTATAGTAGTATAACTCGAACCTGGAAAAAAACTCGATATTTTCATTCAAACTCGCCTTAACTCGACTCGAAGTGAAAAATGCCCACTCGCCCACCCTAATTTATTTACACTAATGGGTTGTGAAGAGGAAGGTCAAATTTAAAGGAATGCATCCGCATTTGCCTAGAGAAAGAGTGGGGACCCATTTAGTAAAACACCCCTTAGTATATATTTATAGCAGAAATTTAACTCCGACCTTCACGTTGCCAGCAAATTGAACAAACTAGACAGGCACCTTAGCCTCGATCACACCAGTGTGGTACAATCACTGAATTACTTGTATGAATTGTAATATATTTTGATTATAATCCTATTCTCAATTTAGTAGAACTGGAAAACAAATGATGTAAAAATAATACCTATATATACTTCATACCCTATTTTATAATCTTCAAAAGAAGCATTTTATTGTTTGGGTTTTTTAAGCACCAATACTTACTAACCATTAGGTTTATACGCTTATGTACTAATTACCCTAATTTTTTAGGAATCAGAAAGGTTATATTTATAAGAAGTGTACCAACATTTGCTTGGAGCCAGAGTGGAAACACAATTTTGGAAAAAAATCACCCTCAGTTCACCCGATCGAGATTCGAACCTCGATCTTCCCGTCATCGGCAGCCTGACCTACTGTAGAGTTGCGTGTTAGATATGCGGCCACCGAAGCGGGTGCTAGCGTATTTTGTGAGGTAGGCCTACTATTCGGATGGCGTTGATAATTATATTGGCTCGCATGCAATAAAATGTCAGCTTCTATTAACTAGAAAATGTAAATAGTTCATGTCATTTTATTCATTGTGTTTTAATGCAATGGTCTTTGACAAAACCTAATCCTATTAATTCCAATTATAGTGGTTCTTTGTGCAACCAGAACTGACATAATTAATCCAATTGTAATCATCAGCATCACAATAATTGTGTTTTATCTTATCAACTAAAGCTAATATGGTATAAAATGAATAAATAATTATTAATAATAAATGTTTTAGTTAAAAATAACCAATTATGAACAATTATATTATGTAGTGTATTTGTTTCCATCCATTATAAACACCAGAGGTTGAATTTTGGTTTAGGTTTAATTTAAGGTCTAAAGAGTGATTCAACTTTATTTTTAAATTGATGATTTTTAAGGTCTTAGGCGTCACTCTCGCAATATATTGAATTGCCTTTGTAGAGGAGATTGGAGTTCGAATTCAAAACGGGTGTAGCGATGATGTCTTTTCCTCGATTATTTTTCACTCTTCATCCACACAAATGCTGGTGAAGTTCTACCTAATTTTACCTTCTTATTCACCATCCCATTAGTGAAAAGACATTGATAATCAGAAGTACAGGATGTCCCAAATACTACTGTCCATTTAAGTATTACATAACTCATTGCAGTTCTTCCTTTAACAGATGTTGGAAATATTCCCTCCCATGGTCTGAAGATATATCTTGACACGCCTCTTTATATAATATGATATGAAGAGCCATGTTCAGACCCATCTTTAGACCCGTGGGTACGAACAAGGTACACACCGAACCCACAGCCTCCGGTTAAAATAGCTGCGTTCCATGGGAGAGCTTGAATCCTTTTGCAGGGGTATCGCTAAGTGCCATTTTGGGACATTTAAAAAAAGCTCATTTGTAAACATGATTTCACTATAGAGAAAACAGAAATATCCATCTCGAATCAATAGGCTGCCTTCCATAAAGTTAGGTTTAGGTAGCGACCCAACTCCCTGTTAACATAATCCTACCTCACAAAGAGCTTAAGCAGACTGCCCATTACGATGTTCCCTTTATGACGAACATGTTAAAAGTGAGTCGTTTAACAACTGTACATTTGGAAGTGGTTTTTATCACTGAGTATTGACACTAGCGAACCCCAGTGTTGATGGAATCAACCTGGTTCAAAGAGGGCAGCGAAACTTCCATAAGGCTTAGTATCTGGTGTATCCTTGTCTGTGCCCGTAGGGGACATTTCCAACATTTGCTGTAGGAATAAATGCTATGAGTTACGTCTTACAGCTCTCTGAAAACAATTATTGTATCAGCAACACATTACTTACTGTGGTTTCACACGTTCGACGAAAAAACAAGAGCAGGATTGAATTGTGGTCACGTGACGTGCTCTAAACCAATCACAAGAAATCAGCGTGAGCTGCTCTGGTCACTGCACTAGTATAAACACACTCAGTTCTGTCCGCACTTCTCTATATTATAATCTGCGTCAGTCAAATTTCAAAACCAATAGACTCAATTAGCGTGTATTTGGCTAATCTAACCGATTCAATACGCGTACTCACCTACAAAGCAAGATACAATAATACAGCTGCGTCTACTGTTGTAAAATTATTTGAAATAGCCCGTCAAATGAAAAGAGCATGTAACGTAATCGTTCTGTATAGATTTGTTTCACTATGCAGCACAAATTATTAAAAAACATCCATAAAAAAATCCAAAATATATGTTTATCTACAAGAAGCATTATGGGTCAACATAAATCTTTACAATCTGCGCTATTCAAGCAGATTCCGCTATCAATTTTGGCAAACATTAGAATCAATCATTACACATCAACCTCATACTAAAACATACACGACATTCAGTATTATGGCTGGAAATTAAGTATTCAGTCATGCTAGAAATCGAGCCAGGGATTCTTGAATTAGTAGGCAGGCGTTCTACTGACTTAGGTAAAATTTCTGACATAATTTTGCGATGACTCTGGGATAAGCGCGAATATATTAACTTGTTCTTCAATCACAGTTTAAAAATAATTCAAATAAATACCAAAAATAGTGACATACGCTACACAGCTGTGAGATAAAAAATAAATCTTAGTTTCGGCTGATACCAGTATCACGATCAACTTAACGTTCAAGCAACTTAAAGTAACGTAATGGTTTCTCATGTTTTTAAATAGAAGCAATAACGATGCACTTAACTTAACTTTGACGTGTCGCTCACTTAACTCTATAGTTATCCAAGGGATCACACCAGAGTCACAATTAACCGGTATAAAGTGACGTCATTCCGGGCCGGATAGCGGAAAAGATAAATAATACGAAATCCTAGTATAAATAATTTTCAGTATCAGTATGGGTTTGCCAACTTTTTTTTAAATATTCACAAAACATTTAACTTAAAAAAAAAAGAATCTGCCAAATTTCTGATTGCGATGTAAAATAGGAGCACAGTGATTGTAAAGGAACAGTAAAAATTAAACGAGAGATAAATATTTAACAATCTTTGCTTTATAGTACTTTATTTTTAAAATGGAACATCGGCTACAAAGCAAGAACAAGTGAAAATAGATCGTCAAATGGAATACGTTATAAATTCAGTAAATGTTTTATAGTGTATATGTACCGGTTTGTTTATTTTAAAACGTACTTGGTAACATAAAGAACCGGGCCAGATAGTCACGGCTCTAATGTAATTTTACTTTACGTTAGGTACTATTCATATTTTGATAAGCACTATGTTTTATTATTATTTTTATTTCAAAAATACATTTATACCTAGTTAAAACCTTTTATAAAATATTTTATAAAATGTTTTCCAAAAAAATATAAGGTGTCACTACTGAAATAGGTTCAAATCCTGGCTGGGCGTACTAATGTGTGTATTTTTCTAAATTAATTAATTTAATTAATTTAGCACCACGTCTTACTACCCGTTTGAGTTACACGCTTAAGTACTAATTACATTAATGGATTAGGAATTGGGAAGGTTGAATTTAGAGGAAGTGAACCCGCATCTTAAATAGCCCCACGTTTAAAATATTACTAAAAAAATAGTCATTTTTGAACCGCATTGTATAACCCATCACTCCCACACAAGACCGGATTGCTGATGATAGAAAATACAGGATTCGAATCTCAATCAGGTGTACTGAAGTTGTTTGAAAAAAAAAAGTATTCCCCTTTACGTATATGCAAATGCGGGCATATCTCCTCTAAACTTTACCTTTCTACTCCCTCCTAAAATAGAATTAATTAATATGAAATCTCGTATTCCAAACATATATGAATATTAGTGTTAGTAGGATTCAATAATCACAATTAATTTTAGACTTATTTAGAACTAATGGAGCTATAATTAACATATTGATGGGTCTAACAACAAAGGCCCTTTCATGTGTTGCTGGTTTTGCAGGCACAGACGAGCTGATATTTGGTAAATAACTAAAGCAGAACGAAAATAATACTATAAAAATTTAAATTTTCTGGCTGGCGGCTTCTAAACTCATTTTCTGGTGTGAGCTCCTGCCTCAATGAGGTACCAATAAAAATAGTTCCAAAAAATGAGAAGGAGGAGGGGGGAGGCGGTTTGGTGGTTTTAAAACAAACCAGACAAGGAGCGTGTGAAAGGGGTGGGATGGGGTATGGGCTATGTTCGCGTTCAATGGAATGCAAACGAGGAATGAGATTTTTTTTCCGCTCCCGTCCCCCTCTGGCAAAACCAAGTGAAGCGGAAGATTCGCATCGACGCCATATTGGACGCCGCAGACGCTTGGATGTGTAAGATTTCGCAATAACTGCGGTGTATACTCAGACAGTTCTTTATTGACTATTTTAGGATACGTAAAGTATAATTTTGAATGGCTAGTATTGCAAAAATATATTATATTTATCTTACACGTATCAAGGTAGCCAAAGAAGAGTATCAAGCACATTTCAATGTATTACTAACGTAATAATTTTAAAACTCTTAGGTAAGTGTTCATAAATAATGAACAATTTAGAAAGTAAAGTTTACTTTTATAACTATTATATAAGTAAATTTTCATAAATACTGAACAGTTTAGAAAATTATACAAAGGACTGTTGGCACAAAAGCGACCATAAACTGTATGCACACTGCTTTGAACATTATGTGTTAGCACACGATGGAACAAAACTGTTTTTGTGTCATGGAACAAATTAGTCTGAAGGTAGTTTTGATTATGCAACAAGATGGAACAAAACAAAATAAAACATATTCTTCTCTCATACATTCTGAATTTGCCTAAATGGAGGAAAGTAATGAGGACGTAGCTTTGTTGCTGTAGGGGGTGGGGGGGTGGGGGTGGAGGACTTAGTAAAATAAATGGTACGGAACTCCGCACGAACTTTCTCGCTCTATTGTTTAGAAATGGAGATATTTACTCAAAATTCGTAATATAATATACACTAGCAAACCCGAGAACAAATTGTGCTAGACATACGTAAAATATTTTTTATTCATGGTTTTAAATTTAATAATTTTATTAAAGAATTAACGTCTTCATTTGTATATTTGAACCAATAAAAATATCTATATTGGGTCCCCGAGGGCTAACCTTTCGTATTAAAATTTTGATTTCAGTTTAAAATTTTCGTCATTTTTCTAGAGGATGCACATCTTATAGTTATATAATTGCTATTAAATTTATCTTTTATAAATTTTGACCAATAAAATAGGTAATTATCAACTATTGAGTCTAAAATGAGAGAAATAAAACTGTTATTGCAGATTTTGAGATTTTTTTTTTTCATCCTCTAGTAAACTGCCATTGATTTTAGGGTTAGACAGACACACAGACAGACGGCGTTGCAAAAACCACTTTTTAAGGTTCAAGGGGTCATGAAACGTCGACATGCTTCAACATTTGGGCTAGATTTTTTGACGGTCATAATACTTTAACTTAAAGTGTTGGTAATGTTAAACAAAAATATATTTGTGTATAGCTTGAAAACATTTGGTTTTATAAAAATATATTTCAAGTAAAAGATGTTTATTAAAATTATATACACATGTATGCAATGATAAGTAATTTCATATCTCAAAGACTTACGGAAATAAAATTTGAAATTAGAATTTACGCATCAGACCGGAACCTTTAAAGTCATGTTGACGGAAAGTTGAGGGTAGCCATTTGGTTTGTAATATTGATCAAAGTTTAGAAATGAAATCTAATCAAAATCGTTAAAGCTGATTTTTATATAATCTTTTTTTCTCTTTCCACCCTTAAGGAAATTACCCTTAATTTTAGGGTTGGATATCCAATTCCAAAAATTACTTGGTGTGAATCTATGAAAACTCTATATACCATGTTTTAGCCCAATCGGTAAAATAGTTTAGGCTCTAGCCCGAGGTACAGACTGACAGACAGATGGACTGACAGACAGACGGCATTTCGAAAACCACTTTTTAGGGTTTTGGGGGTCATGAGACGTCGACATCCATCAATATTTCAAGTTAGATTTTCTTTACGGTCGCAATACTTTACCATTTGTGTTCGAAAAGTTAAAAAATATAAATATTTGCGTATAGCTTGAAAGTTATTGGTTTTATAAAAATATGCTTCGAATAAAATATTTGTATTATAAATAGATCTACATATTGGTTTTGATAAGTAATTTCACATCTCAAATAATTTCGGAGATATGATAAAAAATGATAGTTTACGAATCAGAGCGGAGCCCTTAAATCCATTTTCCCGAAATATTGAAAGTATCCAGTTTGTTTGGAATATTTATAAATATTTTGAAATGAAATTTAATCAAAATCGTTAGAGCCGATTTTGAGAAAATCGACTTTTTCTAATTTTGCCCTTCGGTAAACTACCCTTAATTTTAGGGTTAGATATCCAATTCCAAAAACCCCTCGGGGCAACCCTATGAACACCCTAGATACCAAGTTTTAGCCCGATCGGTAAAATAGTTTAGGCTCTAGTTGGAGGTACAGACAGACAGACGGAAATTTAAAAACCACTTTTTTGGATTCGGAGGGTCATGAAACGTCAAGATTCATCAAAATTTCGAGTTCAACTTTTTAGACGACCACAATAATTTCTCTATCTGTAAGATAGCGAGAAAGTAAAAAGGACAGATGTAAATTTGTAGTAATAGTCCTTAAGATTAAAGATGTACAATGCAGCCCTCTCCTGCACAAATACTATACTTTTGTCTACTCAGCAGTAAGTGGTATTACATCGTTTCCCTTCAGCTTTTTCGCTGATATTTGGATACTACACAACAAAAAAACTAGCAAAACTAGCTTCGACAGCCAACTAACCTCGTATTAAGCTATCACACTCCACTGTCTGACCCGACAGACTAGTTCCAGGGATTTTGTTTCATAAAGCATAGGAGCGAGTAGCACGGCTTATTTGTGTAAACGTGTCCTGTCATGTGTTATCGTGTGTTTTTTTTTTGTTCAATCATCTTCCATGCAGTGTGCGTCCAGCCTTAGCGTCATAAAACAAACACGAAACGCAAAATGGGGTGTCTACACGAACACAGCAGAGGTCTAAGAATACCGTATTATTTAAGAAGTGATTTGTTATTTTAAATATGGTTTACGAAAAAATAGAAGTGAAAGATATAAAAATGTCCAAATAATATTGAAAATCATACCTTTTTAAGTTTTTTGGATTTTCTAAAAAAATTTCTATGAGATATTACAATTCTTAGATTAAGGTAAATTTTTAGAAAAAAAGAACTAGTTCGTTTCTATCAATAATTTTTTTAACGGGATCACAGTAGTAAATGTTTTCGCAATTGAGGATTTTCGGTTTAACTGTTTCGAAGCTTCAGCCTTCATAAGATATAGGACCCTACCGTAGTGTGAAGAGATATTTAATTTCATGTAAGTAGTACCCTTAAAATAATTATATAATGTATTCTTAAATTAAAGGCTATAGGAGCTTCAAAATACGTGTATATGTATATGTATATGAAATTATTATTATTATTATTATTATTATTTACTTTCTCTATGGGATTAGAAACCTGAAAGTTCATTTTCGCACTTACAAAAGTACAATATCTATCCCTATCTTGAGTTAATTTTATCCAGTCCACCTCACTACACACTATCTATTTCAGGTCCATTCTAATGTTATCCTCCCATCTACGTTTAGGTCTTCCCAATGGTCTCTTTCCAATCGGTTTACCATTCAATACCTTGAACAAGGTTCTAGATTCTTCCATTTGCGTTGCATGTCCTGCCCACCGTAATCTACGAGATGTTATTATCCTAACACTATCTTGTGATGAGTACATGGTATGTAACTCATTATTATGTAACATCCTCCTTTCCCTAGTAGCCTCATCCCTTTTTGGGTAGAATTTTATATTAAGAACCTTGTTCTTTTCGTCATGTAGGTTAAGTTGACTCATCAGCTATCTAAATACTTTTAATTTTAGTGTTAAAATCTAAGTAAAAATTCATCTCGAGGTATAAGAAAACAACATCTAAAGATCAATTTTGAATAAAATATATCAACAAGTCTCAGCTTAGCCCCATGGGCAGACAGACAGACAGACAGGGGGATATAAAACATTGTAAGATACATTTTTTTTGTTCATAGTCATATAAAACCTCAAGATGAATATAAACCCTCAATATCAAGGTAGAATAGTTTTCACGATTACAATATTTTATCTATTTAAGAAAGTAGAAACAATTCAATCCCGCAAAAATATAGATGCGTGCTAATGTACTATAAAAACAATTCAATCTTGCAAAGATAGATGCGTGCTGATGTATTATAAAAACAATTTAATTCCGCAAAGATTGATGTGTGCTAATGTACAATTGTACTAAACTTAGGCACGAAAACTGGGTTTTGATCCTGGTCGAGTGCATTGTGGTCAAGGATATCTACGATTGCAGCCTGCCTAAACTTTGACAAGTTGTATCAGCGTTGTATAACATTTGAAGACATGGCTATTTTCCTATCCACTGATAAATATAATGATGCTGACTATCCTTCAAAAACGTTTCGTTATTGATATATTATTCACATATGTATGAAAGACATTTATTAAACGCAATATATCTTTTTGTTTGAAGAAAACTGCGACATGTTCGCCTTCCAAATTCTTTTTAAACTATCTTAAAAACAACACAATATTAAGTTTTGATTGCACAACAGTGTTAACTATTACAAAATAATATTACTGTTTAGCTTTCAAAAAACACTTTTAATCAAAACGGTATATTTAAATATATTTTATTAGGCTTATCATATTCTTTAAATAAGTTTCCTGCTATTCTTGTTTGTGCTAGTTTATTTTTTTGTAGTATTAATTAGTTGTGGCTTAACTGATTGCATAGTTTGATGAAAAAAAAAAATATATATATAACAAATTTTAAAACATGAATTCATTAAAATTTGTTTGCAAATATTATCATGGGTTTCATAGAATACGGGCAGAGTGAGTTTTTATTCCTATTTTAGATATTAATATTTTTTTATTAGAATAGTTATTAAAACGTTTATTTGAACTTTTTAAAATAAGACATAAATAAATCGCATATAAAAATACTTTTAAGCCTTCAAAGAAATATTTCTTTGAAAAAAATTCTTTTATCTTTAATAGAAATATAGTCTACTTTGAATGCATATCACATGTTCAGTGAGGGAGATAAATTTAACTTGACAAATGTTTGATTTTTATTTCTTGAGAAGCTTATTTAAAGTATTTTTGGTGTGTATTTTAAAAGTGAATTGGTTATTCATAACGGCACCGCAAGAACATGTCTAAGATCCAACTCTATTTCAATGATTTATTTTTCAAAGTTTTATGATTTACCATTTGATTGGAATTGTCAGTATTTTTAAAAGATATCATACCACTGATTTTTAATATTTACTTTTAAATAAAACGTACACATTATTTAAAAAAGAGGGGCTATACTAAAGTCTAGCTTTTATCTTTAACACACGCTTTACAAACTAACTTAACAAAGGATATTATACTTTTATCCATTGAAAAAGTAATCTTAGTATTTGGTTAAACTAGTATACACTTAATACGTTTCATCTGATTTTTAATTTTTCGCAAACTCTCGATTAGAGAAAGTATTGTGATTGCAAAAAAAAAAAATTTTTGAGGTAGATTTTTTCCCATAAATGATTTTCACTCTCCTTCCAAGCAAACAAAGTTACACTTCCTCAAAATTCAATCTTCCTAATCCCTTAACACATTAGCGTAATTAATACATATATGAGTGTTAATATATATATATATATATATATATATTAATATATACTCATATTGTAACGTGTCAAAAATGACAAACAACACATTTTAACACGCACAATCCATCAAGGCCTCAGAATGGTGTAAAACTATGATTACCAGTTCTAATAAGTTCTTATAATGTGTGGCAGATATAGACTCACTGCGACATCAGGAAACGCCCTTCTCGCCAACACCTAAAATGCCCCAGTGAACGTAGTACATTGACTTTGGAAGACAACACGAGCCAGCTTCTAACTCATGTGCCGGTTGTCGAGTAAATGATCGAGGGGTCACAACAGGAGAGGCCAGCTGGTCGGCGAGCGCTCGGAGTCAGGTGGCGCGATGTGTATCCATCCCCTCCCCCTTTTCTGTACTTGGAATAATCATGGCCAATTCATCTAGACCCATTGGTATAAATACGAGCCGGTCGTTGGTTCACGTTACCTGTATTGTAATCACCACTCGTCGGAGACACCACTGCCAGAGTTACTCTAGACTTCGTAGAGAAGACTGCGATGTGTGTGGCGTCTGAATCACCTCCTCGCCGCAGAGTGAGATACGGCGCTTATCATGAGTATTGAGAAACATAATTGATTATGTTGCTATGCCCTTAAGGCGTTGTTTATGTTAGTGGAGCTGTGAGCTCTATCATGTAAATGTCCTTAAGACTATGTTTTTGTAGGTAATACTTATTTGTTTCCCTATGCCCTTAAGGCATAGTTTATTTTGTTGAGCTGAGCTCTAGTATACTATGTCCACAGGACATAGATTATGTATGTCCGTTGTTCTGACCTTTTATATGCCCGTATGGCTTATTTTATCATAGTGCGCCATTTGCACTATCTTTCTACGTCTATTAGATTTGGTCGCAAATATTGGGGTCGTAAACAGATGTCATAGACTGTTTTACCATGCTGTGGCTATAGAATAGCGTAGGGTAATGGAGAATTCCGGGTTATCTGTTACTTCGTTTCACGAATTAATAGGGTCTGTAACTCACACCAGTCTTGTAGGTGTTTAAGTCTGTACTGATTTGAGGTACGCAACCTGTGGAAGTGCTACTAGTCAATAGTAGTGGCTCGCGTGGTTATTATGTACGGCCCGTTTGAGGAGCCTATAGAGTTGATCGAGTTTGATCACTGTCTTGATTAGAGTTATTATCCCCGTTGCAGGGTAATTAAATGTTTATATTAAGTTATTGATTGCACTGGCAGTGCTATTTAGGAAATGTCCGGCAATAGTATTAATTGTATCTAGATTCCTGGTGATTCGCCACTGACTAGGTTTAAAAGATCTGTTTCTCTTCCAGGAACAAATTACATTGTAATGTCTAACTCTATTAGGATTTAACCCTAGTTAGCTAGCAAATGTTAATTACCGCCCTTGTAGCTCCTTAAACTAGTACTAAGATTATGCGGTTTTGTTCTTCATATTTAAATTTAAGTGTTGTTGTAGTAAGCCTGACTGGTATGAATTATAGATGAATTCTTCTTTTTTGATCACAGCAACTATATACAAATAACGTAGTGTCATTACCTATAGTCCTATTAAGAGTATTAGGAGTTGTCCTGTTTTAACGAGTTACAAGGTTTAGTGTGCACGCCTATGACCTAAGTGTGTAGGTGATAGGGTGCCCTAGGTGCTTCACATCGGACTCAACTTAGCAGAGTTATGTATATAACTTTATATATTAAATATTCTTATCTTAATTCTTTGTACTTTCTTATGTCTTTTTTCTTTATTAATAAACTAACTTTGTTAATCATGTATATTATTCCTGTACTGTACCTATATCCTATAATGTAGCAAACAGTAGGGTTGGAGGGTACAGTATCTATTAAAGTATATTAATACCTATGAGAGTTATATATATATATCAAAGTATATATATTCATATGTATTAAATACGCTAATGTGTTAGGGATAAGGAAGATTGGATTTTGAGGAAGTGTTCCCTTGTTTGCTTGGAAGGAGAGTGAAAAACCATTTAGGGAAAAAAACATCTCAAAACTATATACATAACGGAAACTCTGATTTGAGGAAATAGTAGAGGCTCGGGCTGAAAAGTCCGTTGATTGGATAAAGCACTCTCAAACCCTAAAAAGTGTTTAGATAAGTTTGTGCAAAAGTCTAAGTGACTTTTTTTTTACTTGGAAAAAACTTTTTTTTTGAGTGACGCGTGTCCTAATGTAGTACTCCTCGATGTCAAAATCCATCACTAGGGTCGCATTGATTGAATGTATGGCTTCGGCGACACGGTGCTTCATCGGCGACAAAGTTCATAAACAACTTTATTTAAAAGCTTTGACAAACTCTCGACATATTTGTGAGGCTATATTTTTTATAACTTTCTACTAAATCATTTTTTTCCTTTCACCACATCCGAGTAAACATTTTTACTTTACATCCATTACTGTTGTTCTGGGTCAGTTTTTTATTCAAACCATATATTTTCCACTACCCACTTTCTAGGCCTGTCGTAGTTTAATATGCATTATAATCTATCTTAAGACTAGGACAGGCACAACAACCAGACCCCGCCCGTTAATTCATCACTGTGAAAGAGTAAACTCACATTTCACTAATGATAAATGGTAAACATTTATTCTAATGGGATAGAGATAACGATGGAAGAATTTATATTAAATTAACCAGCATTTTCACGGAGGTAGTATAAGAAACAATTTTTGAAAAATTAAGCTGAGTTCGTATAGCCGGGATTCTAACCACGAAATTACTCACCACCGAACAGAAGACTTTGACGTTTAATCCAAGCTCTCACCATTGTAGATGAGACTACAATTCATTGAAGTTGTAGTTTGATGGAATATATTGATCAGTGGCTTGGCGTGGCTTGATGCCAGGCTAATCAGAATGTGTTCAAACTGTACTTGTATTCATTCAGTTTACAAAGGTATGGCAGAACATATGGGAGTCATGATGTGTGATAGAACAAATGGGAACCAAGAGAGGTTAATCATATCTCAGGCACTGTGTAAACAAGCTTTGTTTATTTCCTATTCTTAAAAATAATTTTAAATGTTACCTGGACATGGGAATTGAACCCAGAACCCTTGTTTTAGCACTCCGATGTTTACCAACGATTTATCCAGGCTTCTTCCTGAGCAAAGATAATTCCTTATTCACAGTTTGAGACAGAGTATGTTATAGAAGTGTGGAAATTATCAGCTACCATGAGCTATCATTAATACCACAGCTACTGGCGACTCGGGAGTGGCTTTATGTTGCCTTTTGTAAAAATGTCATTGTACAGGGGTGGGGCGTAAATTATTACTAGCACCGCGTCTTACTACCCGTTCGGGTTATACGCACCTACGCTAATGTGCAATGGTAGGGTGATTGTGAGATGAAATGGAGGACCTACAGTTTAACGTGGAATCCGAACCACGGTGGAGGCCTGGCATTCCTCACATTCACAAGTTGTGATTAATACACATCTTGTCAGAGGTGAAGGAAGGGTTTGGCAATCAAATAAATCTATGCCAGGTCCAAGGATTGAACCCCGGAGTGGGGTGGAAAGTGTTGACACATTTAATAATAATATATCTTTACTGTTTTAACTAATAAATGCTTCAAATTAAACTTAAAATAACAACAAAAGATTGAAAATTTTCTACATAGCCTTGAATTATTAATTTTTTTAAACAATACATTTAAGATGGCCACTATTATATGTAATACATATTTTGCTCTCCAAAAATGGTAGATTATTTTGTGCAATGTTTTTTGTTAAATTGCTTTAACTTACACCACAATTCTATCTTTAAGTTCGTGAATTGTTCTTGGGCGATTCACGCAAGCATTACTCTTTAACATGCGTGGTGGTCAGGTGATGTCCCCAAATCGTGAAACAAGGTGCCCCAGAAACATTCTGTGAAGAACCTCAATTTATTTTTGATCTTTTTTACCATTGAACTGCAACGTAAGGGAATGGATACTAACAATTTTTGGATCCATCAAGACACAGCCCGAACATCAATGGAAGTGCATCGCAAAAGGTTTTCTGGGAATCTCATTTCACGATATGGGGATATCTCCTGGCCACCACGCTCATCAGACTTGAACAGATCCAGACTTTTTCTTGTGGGGCATAAAGAAAGAATTGTAGTTGAAGTTGGAGAAATTCAACAAAAAAAACATTGCACAAAGTTTTGAAGAGTGCATATACAACAATTCATTACTTATAATGATGGCCATCTTAAGGACATTGTTTTTAAAAAATTAATAATTCAAGAATATGTACAAAATTGTCAATCTTTTGTAAATATTATAAGTTTAATTCGAAGCATTTAGCAGTTAAAATATTAAAGATATAATGTTATCAAATTTTTCAATAGTTTAAGGCTGAGTCTGTGATGGATTTGTGGAATCGTCGGCATAATGGCCCTCCAGAGTAGCAGATGGCTTAATATATGATATCTCACAATACTTTTATTCGCTCACATGTAGCTGGCGATTTCACACGTCTATTACAGACTCAGCCACAAGCTATGAGTGTAGAAATACCCTGGATACGGGGCGAATCTTGGATAACCCAGCGGTAAAGTTGTGGCACGCTTATCTAAGTGTCCCGGGTTCAATTACCGTGTCCAGATATAATTTTTCAAAATTTACGAATATGATATATGATGCGGCTGTGTCCGTACTAAAGATCATTTCTATCTCCCAAGCTTCGTTGTAATGCACAATTTATTAATTGTACACGCCTATTCTTCCCCCTTGCTCAATGTATTCTAGCAGAACTCCATGCAAGTGGTCTGGATCTACTTACAGAGTTTGTTCACTTAATTACAATCGCGTCATAATAAATAATTAAATTGTTGACATGGATGTGTTCAATTGAAGTTATCTCAAAGTTGATATCCTAATTTTGTTCGAATCTCGAGTTTTCACCATAGTGTATTTTTACGTACTCTATATCTTACTATTCATCCGGGTATTATGAATATTAGCACTGTTTGTGTAGGTATGAGTAAGGTAGAATTGAAAGTATTTGTTCCCTCATTTGAGTAGAAGGAACTAGGGAAACCATTAAGATGGCCGCCTCGGTCAGCGAGAAGGTATCAATCGCTGTCAGTCCACACGGCTTGGAAGGCAATGATCTGTGTCGTTTTCTGGAACTACTTATCCATTCTGTCCAAGCTTATACTGCCTTTCACTCTTCATCTACAACCACCCTTTGTCGTTTCAATAAGAAAGAGGTGAAATAAAAACTACGAAACTTCTTATCTTAAACTAAAGAGGAAAGAAGCAAATAGCCAAAGCTATTATTTATGCTTTTAGTGAGGATTACTCCATCTAGATATTATGTTCTGAAAATTGAAAAAAGACTCTGCCTTAAAATATGTGTGAAGAATGACCCTGGACACGGGACGAATCCTGGATAGCTCAGTGGTTAGAGCATTGGCGTACTAATCCAAACGTCTCAGGTTCGATTCCTGTGTCCACCTGTCAATTTTCAGAATATTAAGAGGAAAGCTTGCTCTAAGTTCTCAAATAGCTTAAAATTTACTGTTGTGAGCTTATCAAAAAATTACTTTATTTTTAGAGGAATGCTAGTTCTAGAACCCTCTTTCATTAAACATAGTTTCATAGACCTGCAAATATGTTTAAAAATAATAATAATATTTAGCACCGTGTCTTACTACCCGTTCGGTTTATACGCTTAAGTACTAATTACACTAATGGATTAGGAATTGGGAGGGTTGAATTTAGAGGAAGTGAACCCGCATTTGCGTGGAGGGAGAGTGTAAAACCATTTAGGAAAAACCACCCCAGTTCACCCGACCGAGATTCGAATCTCGATCTCCCCATCCTCGATGGTCTGGCTCAACACGACTAGCGCGTTAGCCAACTACGCCACCGAGGCGTGTGTTGTTTAAAAACATGTTAGAAATGAGTTAATGTTATATTATTTTTACTATTAGTAAAACTAAAGATATAGAGTTGTTATGGATTGTTAAAGAAAAAGAGCCCTGTTGGAATCTTTCGACTTTATTTTGGCTTGAACCATAATTTTAAATAACGCCTCGTAGAATTAAATATTGCGTTAAGGCTAAACGTCTGATTGACAATTTCTCGCTTACAAAAGTGACTCCCTTAAAGAATAATCATCTACGCATACGTAGCCAGGATTAGAACCCCAATCTCCTCATCATAGGTAAAGCAGGTAATACGAGACTGACACGTATGACTGTGTGTACAATACTGCGAGTAGTGTGTATTTCAATTATTTATCAAGGGGAATACCAACTACTTCTTAAATCTTAGCTCAATCGGTGGCATGTCTGACTAATAATACGATTCCTCAACAAAGCCGAAAGTTATCAACATTCCTAGTTTTTTAGCGCATTCCACCAGGGTTTGTCAGACAGACATTCTTTATCTTACACTGGCAGAGGCGGATGTGTAACCGTCTTCTGAGGATTGGACCATATATAGTTTAGGTGCGGTTACTTCGTCCCGGTGAGATGATGTGGCGATGATGATGATTATGTGGGGTCTGCAGAAGTCTTAAACCTCGATTGAGCCTATTTAACCAAACTATGTCGACCAAAGGAACAATTATTCCTCTTAAGGAAAAATACATATGGTACCACCGGGAATTGAAGCCGGGACATCTAGATTAGTAGTTAAGAATTCTGACCACTAAATCAAGAAGCCAGCCAACTTTTCATAATTATGGTTTTTTTTAATATAGCACCGCATCCCGTTCGGGTTATACGCTTAAGTACTAATTACGCTAATGGGTTAGGACTTGGGAAGGTTGAATTTAGAGGAAGTGAACCCGCAGTTGCATGGAGTAGGAGTGGAAGACCATATAGGAAAAAGCATCCACAGTTAGCCTGACTGAGATTCAAACCCCTATCTCCCCGTCCTCGGCAGTCAAGCTCAACACGAAACAAGCGCGTTAGCTAACTACGCCACCGGGGCGGGTCCATGAATAATTAACGACTTTAGAACTAGTTACTCCCTCTCATCCATGTTATAAAAGCAATTTCAGAACATGAACTTAAAGGTTACCCATAATAATAATAATAATAAATAATAATAATAATAAATAATCATAATAATAATAGTAATAATGATAATAAACTTTTCCAGTCAGTGGACAGGTCAGTTTAGTAAGATGCCTCCATTTTCTTCTTTCCTTTCACCATTCTTGCTCCTTTATTTGCTTCTCCTCTCACTTGCACACGTAAAGTTATCTAATACTCCAACCCTTTTCTTGGTCTTTTTAGCAGTCTCTTCCACACACATTTCATCTCCAAAATTTCTCCTTGAGATTATTTCCATCCTTATTACATGAGCAAACCATCTCACATTTGCTTCTTCTACTATCTCATGCACTCCATGTAGCCTGTAGCCCAAATCTTGCCTGGAAAATCTCATTCCTAATCCTGTTTCTTACTTGTGACGGATAGTATGATCCTCAAAAACTTTATTCCCATGGCCTTTCCTATCCTCGCCTCTCTTAATCCAATATCCATGTTTCTGTTGCATTTGTAAATATGGTTACAAAATATATATCCTATATAGCACTTCCTTGCACTTCAAGGGCAATTATATTTTCCATATCAGGTTTATCACGAACATATATCACATCTCCCCCTGATACCTTCTTATTAGTTATTCTATATTCCCAGTCATCACCACATCACTTCAAATATACTTTACAAATGCTACTGATATTAATAATATTCAAAGCCAATGATGACAAACTTTTTCTCAACTACCCTTATAATAATGCCAATTGGGATAATACGCAGACCCAAAATGATAACCGAATGGTATTGGGCCATAGAAATTTTCGTAAAAATATAATTTTCAAGGGTTAGTTAGTATCCAACCCTTAATTGAATGTTATCCCCAAAAAATAGGTATACAGTATTAATTGTCATGTCAAATACACTACAAATATCATTTTTAAACACTAGAGCCATTTTAGAAATATTTCAAACTATGAAAAAATAATAATCAAAAAACAACCCTTATTTTAAAGGCTAAAATTAAAATTTTAAAAATGGCTTATGGTAATACAATGTAATTTCTTAATATGAAGTGTGAACAAAATCCATAAAACTGGTTGTGTCACCAAGTGCAGACAGACAGACACTGAATTTCCAGATACACTATGGGGGGGGGGAGAGGGGGTCGAAGGCACATTAAATGTCAATATTCATCATAATCTCGAGGTCGAATTTTCTCACGATTACAATATTTTCTTTTTATATGAGAAAGTGAACGTATACATGTTCAAAAAGAATAAAGCGCTTTGTAAACAAAACTAAATTGTAATAATATTGTTATCTTTAAACTTACACATAAGTGAATTTAATATTTTTAAAATTAAAAACATTGACATCAATATTATCTACCCGCACCAATAAGCACATGGTCAAGATAATTAAGTCTGGTTTTCCGGTGACGGGGACGTCTGGGTTTGAATGTAAAAGTTGAGGGTCAAATCTTCTTTGATTTTATTTTAACTTCGACATCCACAATAAAACAAGCTTCGCATCTTGGAATCATTTAAAAGGAAGAAGAAAGCTTCGCAATACTTACTATCAACATATTTGAAATATCTCGGTAAGTATGGTACATTTCAACATATAATATTTATTAGAACTGCTTCTTAACATTGTTTTAATATCTAATAAAAATTAAATTAAATCTAGGACGTTATCATAGATAAATTTCATTCATTTCATTTAATTTATTCAAGGTATTTAACGTACACTTTCTGAACCGACTTATTATCCTATTTTATCAGCACACGAATTACAAACTAGCTTAAATCTAGAACAGACACAACATACAACCCTCAGTAGTGTACCGAGTGTACCGAGAGTAGTTTTTCATAAATAGTTTCCCACTCTAACCCCACACAAATGCGAGTACGTTTCCTCTACATTCTACCTCCATCACCCTTAAAGCTAGTAATTAGTAGCCTACTTATACGTATAACCAAGTAGGTAGTGGAACATGGGGAAATAAAAAAACAAAAAAGTCACCCGTTTTGGTGTCTCGTAGGGAATAGTTTCTGATGGTTGATCTTTCCCTAACCAGGTATCAAGCATGTATCTAAGTTTTTTTTTTTTAAAGATTTGACATATTTTTATGTGACTAACACTAATATTATATTAGTAACATACCACTACTATTTTACCACTGATTTTATTATCCTAACATAACCTTTCACAAGCTTGTAACAACAAGCAATACTGTTAAAATTTTGTCAATGATTTCAAACATTTCATAGTTACAAAATAAAGTTTTGAAGTTAAGTAGGCGTGTTGAAGGGATAGATGGGGAAGGGTAGTGAAACAACCCACATAAGTCACAAATTCCTGATTTGTTTTCAATATTTAAGGTAGGGAAATAAAGGCGTATGAATATATTTTTTCTTAGCACCACATTTTACTAACCGTTCGGGCTATACGCTCATTTGAAATGTTGACAAAGCTAATTTTACAATCGGAGATTTTACAAACTGCATCTTGAAGGTGAATATTAAAATATTAACCAGTATTTAGTTGATGACATAAACAGTTAAAACTGTAGTAAAAGTAAAAAACTATAACATTAAGTTTTTACATGTATGTGTGGACCAACAAAACACAGAGGACTTTTAGCATAACGTGACAAAAATTAGTCGATTATGATCCGGCCCACCACACTAATAATGGATTCAATTGATGCCCTTGGTAGCTTTTAAGTTGACAATTCTTGGTTTAAGGCATCATTATTGCTATATACTGGACTGTAGATGATGGGGAGATCGGGGTTTGAATTCCTGTCGGGTATATTGAGGGTGGTTTTACCTAAAGGCCGGTTCACACTGAAAGCTAAGATTTGCTCTGTTAACTTTTTTTAATCAAAATAGCGGACCATAATATTTAAATGTTTTGGTTCACACTGAAAGCTAAGCTATGCCTTACTACACCATGCTATGTTTTTTCCTATTTCCAGCCGGGCAATTTTCCCATCTCCCATCTTCCATCTTGAGCCATCTAACGTTGCGCATGCGCATAACGGAGCTTGGGCTACGTGTTGAACAGACGCAGTGCTGGGTTGTTGAAAATAACCAAATAAGGCTGGTTACACACCACCGAGTCTCATGGAGTCGAGTCCAATCTGATTCTAGAGTCAAGACCTTTCACACGAGTGAGTCGAGTTATTGAGTCCACTAGTTTGATCAAAGAGCTCGTACAAGATGGTTGCAGTCCTAGCGGTTTCTATAAATACAATTGTATGGAGGCGCCGGCGTAGACGCTTAAAAAAACGTCGCTTAATGTAGATTTACCCACTTAGTGTGAAACGATGCACCTTTGGTAGTTTTTCACATTTGTTTCCAAATAGCGGAAACTGCATTTCTATCCCGATGTTCTGGATGGGACGAGTTATAAATTGAAGAATTCTCTTGAACTAGAACAATGAGGTATCCAGTGTCCATGCTGTTAGCCTTGGAAATAATACACTTGACTCGGCTGGACTGACGAAATCTGTATCTGCCGCATCATGGACTCTTGACTCGGCTAGACTCGGTTAGACTCGGGATGACTCGACTCACCGGTGTGAAAGGTATTGGTCCTCCATCGTGCTAAAAAATACAATATGTACTTGTCTCAATTGGTGAGTCAGACTCGACTTGGGACTCGTTGGTGTGAAACCAGCCTTAGTGTTGAAGTTTTGTTTTCAGTTTGTTTCCCATGCATTTAAGTAATATTATGTATCTTAATATTCTATACATCTTTTATATTTAATAAGTGTTTTTATATTACAATGGAACCGTTAATTGAACAAGTGGTCTCAGATACGTCATCCACCTCTTACATTTTCTTCCTCTTCCAAAACAGCTGCTAATAGCAGCAGCTCCTCTTCCTCAGTGCTGTCATCTGACCTCAAACAAGACATTTTGGAGAACACCGTAAGTTAACTTCACTGGAGCAGACCAGAAGTAAATCTCAGTGAATTCAGGAAGAAATAGGAACCATCACTTAGCTTAGCTATGAGTGTGATGCCAAATTTACAAAGTCTAAGCACATCATAACATATTCTGAAAATTGAAAAATGACACCTGGACACGGGAATCGAACCCGGGACCTCGATTCCCGTGTCCAGGTGTCATTTTTCAATTTTCAGAATATGATATCTAGGTGGAGTAATCCCCACTAATAAGCATAAATAATAGCTCTGGCTATTAATTCTTAACATCATAACATAGCTTAGCGCTCTGTGTAAGCCGGCCTTAAATGGTTTCTCACTTTCTTATGAAAATGCAGGTACAATAACTACAATTCTATCTTCCTTATCAATATAATATTATTGTATTAAATGTATGCGTATACTGTAATCCTAAAGGGTATTAAAATACGCTTTAAGAGAATTAAAGATAGCCCGAAAGGATAGTAATACGTGGTGGAAAACCCCAATAGCCTTAACTTAACAATGTTAGCGTATGACTAGGATACACACAAAAAAACATTAAAATCAATTTTGAATTGTTAGACATTCAACGAAATTTTAACTTAAACTTTATTAGCACCTGACTGCACTTAAAAGTAAACCCAGAAAATGTTTTGACAGATATCCAGATCTATCTGAAAATAATTTTTACCATCTGACCACTCCACATATTCCCGGTGTTTCAGGAATGTATTCATGTTTTGTTCGTAAAACATTAGATCAAACATTCAAAGGATTATTTTAATCATGTTAGTGACATCACATTTTTTAGTTGTATTTATTCAAATATTTTAGGATTTCATAACTGGCGTTCTCAACTTGAAACATGCCAATAAATAATTACGCATGGCCGCATCGATGATCACGTGGCCTAAACGTCAATCTAGTTTAGTCTGGTTTATCTTTCTGAGTTTGAATCAAGGGCTGGGTAAAATTAATTTATTTCATAAAATTTTTATCCTCGCAAATTCAGTAAAACATTTTTTTATTGAGTCCATCATCATTTTTCCTACCTCATTAAAGCAATTAAAAACTTTCTTTGGTGACAGCATGGTCAAAGGATCTACTCTCGCAGTAGACTAAGACTGCAGATTATGAGATATAGGTTTGAATTTTGGTCTTGTGTACTGGAGGTGGTACTCCCAATAAATTTCCTCTAAATATAACCTTCCTAATCCATAAAATTACTAGAGTAATTAGAACATAAGCTTATAGCCCAAACGGGTTGTAAGACGCGGTACTAAAAAAAAGTTTTTAGTAAGTTAATAATAATATGACAGTTAATGTGATGTAAAGGAACGTCTACTTCAACTACCAACCATTGGATGTGGGCACTAATATATATGAAAGAAAATTGAATTGATAAGAGTGTAATTATATATATTCTAAACACATAGCTTTTAATGTATATTAGATTAAATCTATTATATCCTAAATTTTAATGTTGAAAATGTATATAATATGCTATGTCACAAGGTATATAATGGCAATGCCCAAAATGAGCCCTCTAAAATTCTTACTAAATGGTGCATTTAGTTCTATCATATCAGATATTTTCTTTGTTTTTTGATGCACCGCATCTTACTACCCATCCAGGCTATCAGAATTTTTCACTATTTATGTCGTCTTATTATTATTATTATTATTATTATTATTATTATTATTATTATTATTATTATTATTATTATTATGTCAACAACCCGAAGGTTGGTTTATGGGATTTCTCTCCACCCAGAGCTGGGCATGCACTCAGCCCTTCGGCTGGCTAGAGCTGTCTCCGTCATAGGGAAGTTCAGAAAGTGTGATTATTCCCCGTTTCATTCCACATTTAATTTCTATGAGCGAGAGGGAAAGGGCCTACCAATTTTGCTGGGAAAGGTATAGTACCTTCCAGAGTTCTTTTACATGCCACAATCGAAATGGGACAGACGGAATTACTTATCCTCCGAAGGAAGTTGTGCTACGGATTTTTATCGCTCTAGAGAACTCCGTTGACCTCAGCTAGGTTTGAACCCGCGATAATCGGGTCCTAAGGCCCAAGAACACCGAGGTCAACAAGGTAGGGGACAAGAAAGTATGATTTAGTTCAGGGCTGTCCAACATTAAGTTACCTAACGGCCTCATTTTATATTCCTAGAAAGTGTGCGGGCTGCACACATGTAAATTAGGCTTTTACAGTATAAAAAAATGTGTAAGTTAATACTCTTAAAGAGAAAATCTCCTGACCCCTGGATAACTTTTTTTTTTACTTTTCTAATGCGTCGCAAAATATGCTGTCGAGGTCCACATGCGGCCCGCGGACTTCCAGTTGGACATTACCATTATCTTTAACGTGTTATGGTACGCCACATACCTCTGAACGTCGTGGCCCAGGGCAGTTTCTAGGTTGGTACTAAAAAGCTCCAACCCCCGCACCCCGAAGGGTGGGATGATCCGGTTCAGGCCGGATACCCAGGGAGGCTAGAATTAACTCCTCCTCCCCTTCCAGTACTCACTGGTTGGACCAACACCGGGGTCTTGTGACTCCCACCTATCCAGGGTGGTAGCAGGAGCTATTTACTTCCACTCACAAAAGCGACCTTTCGATATCAACTCTTTCCCGTGTGTAGGGGAATGGGATTACGGCCATTGCGCGTGGGAAAGTTATCTCCCACTATTCGTGCGTACGAGTGGAGGCGCCCATGTTCCAGCCCATGCACTACTAGCATAAGACGGCTCACAGCACGAATGGCGAGGCCCAGACCTGCAAGCCCAGAACCCCAGAACCCCAGGAGCCCGGACCCGAACCTCACCACGCTGCCAATGCCATCACTCGTCGGCGATTAACCTCACTGCCCCAGAGTCCAACACATTTCTGGGCCGCCACCTCGAACATGCCCGTGACGTGGGCTTTTCGGCCCAGCCCTGTGTACTACTTATAACGAAAGTAGTCTAACGGAGGTAACCAGTTCACAGTGCCACCCCGAACACCTGTAGGTAACCGATGAAAGCATCAGTCTCTCTGGAACGATACCTCCAGCTGGACAGGCCTGATTTAGAGGAAACACACCAGAATTTACAGGGAGGTTAGTTGGGAGACTTTTTATTTAAAAAAAACCCTTCAGTGGACACGGCCATGAATAAAACGTCAACTTTTCTTCATAGGTAAATAAAATTAAATGAGTTTGACATTTAGACAGCGTACCCAGGGAAGAGGGGTGTTTAAATTACTGTAAAACCCACTTGTTGGATATATACCTTTTTTGTTCTTAGTGGTGATGCATTTGATATGCAATAAAACCTTACAAAATAAAATTTAAGTTTATAGTTACGTATTCAAGATAAACCAATCAATGTGAAGTCTCTGAATATTCCGAGAATGAGAAAAGTTGAAGACAAGAGAACAACTTTTTATTTATATTTTTGATTTAAAAAAGAACTCTCTTATTTTGAAAGACTAGTGAATGAATAAAGTTCAACCTTCCTTGTCTACACATGTATTGTTTATCTAAATCAAAGGTTCTTAAGGTGGGATTGCAGGGAACGCAAGTAAAGGTAAGTGTTTTTGCAGTTCTTTATATCAAAACTTTGTTTTTGCCAAAATAAATAAAATATGTATTCAGTATAAACATAAAGTTTAATTTTCTTCACATGGTGACCTAAAAGTTCTTGAATATCTGTCAAGGGTGTCCTTGAATTTAATGACAACATTTTCTCTTCATTTATAAAGTTTCTCATCTAATGACAGATATTAAAGAATGTTTGCTATAACCATGTGAAGGAAATTAAATTATATGTTTTTACTGGAGAAATATTTGATTTATTTTCGTCAAAATAAAAAAGTTTTGCTATAAAAAAATGCAAAAACACTGTTTTTAACTCGCTTTCCTTACACTACCCACCTTAACTCTTTTGTTTGTTCCATGAACCCCTTTGGTTGAATAGTTAAGCCTATGTAGGAACCCTTTCTCAGAATAATGTTTTTAATGGACAAAATAAATAGGATTTTAAATTAAACCAATTATTATAAGATACAGCTATCAAGATAATAAAAAATCAAGTTTATGATACAGTAATATATTTTATGGAAACCGATCAAGAGCACAAATGAGAACCTCTCTCTAATTATTTTATTAAACTTACCCAAATATTTATTTAATTTACACAACGTATTTTTACTCGTCCAGAATATCCAAATTTAGTTACAATAATTAGGTAGGGATGAGTAAGGTATAATTTAAAGAAGATACATCGGTATTTGCACGAAAGGAAAAGTATACCCAGCCAAGATTCGAAACCTTATCGTCCCCACTGACAGAAAGCCAGACTTTAATATCCTGACAGTTATTCCAAATGCTGGTAGATCATTTAATTAAATACGCGGCTACGAAACGTTTCAGAAAGACGATATAATCGATAGTTCCTTAATCTAACGGGGAAAAAAAACCCCAGCAGACCTTACTTTGGAAGTACGAGCCGCGAAATACTTGAACTAATAGGTCATTGTCTTCCCCTTTCTGGTAGAATCTTGTTTGGGGGATGAAGGAGTGGGATTAACACATAGGGTGACTTGTTCCTGGTGACGACAAAGGATAATGATATTCACCAGAGAAGGAGAGCCCTTCGCGAGAGACCTAGCGCGTTGTCCCCCCCCCCCTCCGTACCCTTTTCCCGCATCTACCACCAAGTGATTTACAATTCATTAGCTCTCCTTCTGTCACGCAAATAAACACGGATCTTGCAAACAAAAGTTGGTCTGTGTCTTAGAATCTCTTTCTGCTCGAGGCGTGGTACATCGGTCAAATGAGCGATGGCTTAGCCAAGGTGGGTTGAAATAGGAATAATTAACACGTCAAAGCGGGGGGTGGGAGGGGGTTGGATCAATTGGAGGTGTGCAAGAGGTGATTACTTCTACTTCAGTTATTTAACATAAACTTACTGAACAGACTGATTATGTCATCACACGACTTATAAACCAACTTGAATATAGAACGTACAAAACCCTCCAGCACCCGGCCTTTAATTTATCAGTTTGAAAAGGGGGAAACCCGCATTTAACTAACGATACATTTTTCAGCCATTCTGGGAATCGATCTAAAGACCCTTACTTAGTTCAGTAGACAGACACGATGCCAACTGATTAGGGTGATCTTATTATCACTGAAACTTAAATTTTTTTTTAAATGTTATTTTTAGTTGAAATTAGAAATGTAAGATTTTTAGAGGAAAAATCTTTCATTTTCAATTTTTTTTAACACCGGGTCTTACTACCCTTTCAGGTTATATGCTTATGTATTAATCACGCTAATGGGATAGGGATAAGAAAGGTCGACTGTAGAGGAAGTGTACCCGAATTTGCATGGAGGGAGAGTGGGAAACCATTTATGAAAACCAACCGGGATTGAACCACGATCTCCCCGTCTTCAGCATTCTAGCCTAAAGTAGCGTCTTAGACCATTCGGCCATCAAAGTGGGTAATTTATATATTCTATTTCTATATTATTAAGTATTTACACCTTATTTTTTTAACCTGAGAGCATGAAACCGCTTATTTTTGGGGTTATAGTCACTATAAAACTTCTAATTTTCATACCACTACGGGACCACACCGGATGTTACATTTTGCTACGTCACAGGGCGTGTGAACTTGTGAATGGGTTTTTAAAATCCATAACCTTTGGATTATTACAACAATTCTCCTACCATTGATCTTTCCAGGAGTCATCCCGTTTACAGGGTCATTCTTCTCTCATATTTTAAGGCAGTCTATGATGGACGTGCGGAAATTGTAAGCTACATGCATCGTATATTGCTCTATATTGTGAATAATTTATTGTGATGCATACATTATTCATGTTTCCAAAACGTTTGGCGAATTTCATGGCGGCAGTTATTCCAGGAGCATAAATAGAGCTCCAAAACCCTCAAGCGAGACCTTGAAAACTCTTGCCAGATATGATTTTATGCAGCCCACATATGAAACATGAGCTTAAAGAGCCGTTCAACACAAGAGCACAGTTTTCAATACTTCTCAAATAATTTGTTGTACGAAATAAAATAAGAAGAACTGGCTGCACAAAAGAATTATTAGTGAAAGACTATACAGAGCAAACAAAACTATTTGATTCAAAGTGAAGGTATATACTCAAAGTTTATATTTGTATGATAAAAGACTTGGATAATAAATTTCAAAGATACATTTTAACAATTGAAGACCTAAAAATGAAAACCAATTAAAGATAAAAAAATTATATGTACAGGATAAACAAAAGGCACTCTATTGATAAAACAACATCATGAAATTAAAAACCCATCATGGTTTATCGAAATACAAATAAAAACGAACCTAGAGCCAAGATAAATTATAGAAAAACAGCTTTTTTATCTTTTTAAAATGAATTAAAAAAATACTAACAAACCCGTGGGCAAATTGCGCAACACATAGGCAAAAGTATAAAATACATCCATCATTTTCTGTAATAAAGACTGTCTAGCTAGACTAAAGAAAATAAATATTTTTCTCAAATGAATAAAACACAAAGAAATGTAAATGTTAGTTTTAAAGAATTTTTTTAAAAGGAAAATTTATAACATATATGCAAGGCATTCATATTTACAAAGTGTTTGAGAAAACTTTAGCAGACCTATTGACAAATACGTCCCATAGCCCCAGTGATTCTGGAGATGCGTCTGGGGGGTATAAATTGTTGTAATTTTAATAAAATTAAGCGGTATTACACGCCGGACTACATACATATTTACACTAAAAGGGGGGGGGGGGTTAAGGACAATAAATCACATATTTTAATTGCGTCCTGGTAAGACAGTATAGTTCAAAACAGCATAAGTGAGTCACTCTCGTCCAACCTAGTTTGCCGGAGACGGGGAGGTCAGGTTTTGATTGTCAGAATGGTGTATTGAAGATGTTTTTCCCTCAATAGGTTCCCACTTTGAACCCACCCTCACCCCCAAAATGAAGGTACACTTTATTTAAATTCCACCTTTCTTATCATTACCCATTATTGTAATTAAATGCGGGGAGCCCTGACGAGTTGTAAGACTTGGTGGAGACAAAGAGTTTAGTTATCTTTAGTACTCCGTATTCAATTCTGATCCATGACCACAGACACCAGACCCACAGTCTCCAGGTTAAAATAGCTGCGCTCATTGAGAGAGCTTGAATCCTTCAACATGGGGGTCACTAAGTGCCATCAAGGGGCATTAAAAACATTTCAAGCATGGTTTTCATAGAGAGATGACAGAAATATTCTTCTCGAGTCAATCGGCCAGCTTCTATAAGGCTAGGTTCAGGTAAAGACCCAACCTCTTCTTCACATACTCCTACCTCACAAAGAGCTTACTCAGACTGAAAATTAAGATTACAAAGGTCGTTTATGACAAATATGTTATCAGTGAGTCGTTTGACAACTGTACGTTTGGAAGTGGTTTTTATCACTGATCATTAACACTAGTGATCTCCAGTGTTGATGAACTCAAACTGGTTCAAGGGGCGCAGCGAAACTTCCATAGGGCTGAGGATCTGGTGCATCCGTGCCTGTGACCTCGGCTCAAACTGCTCCAGTATTTGGTTAACAAAGCTAGTACATCCCTGGGTTAAAGTATCGTTATTATGTGGTTGTCTTGGACCAAGGTACAAAAGCTACCAGAACCAGCCCGCAGACGTGTTTTAATTAGGTCCACCTGAACACAGTTTCACTAAAGGGTGCAAATCTGTTCCTGTGCAAGTATTTGATTCCAAGATTCTTCCATAGATGCGCTATTTTTATTTGATCCAGTAATATTGTCACCAACCATGGAACAAGATGGTGGCAAGTAATATGGTGAAATCACTATTACGTAATCATTTAGGATTTGTTTCACCAATTCATGTGAAGAATTTACTTTCAAATTTTCTATAAAATACCACAAATTTTACTAAATTTTATTTAATGCAATTATATTATAGATGACATATTTCTGGTAGCTTTTCAAACAACAATATTATTCTTTATAAAATACGTATCTATATTCTTAGCTTTAAGCTAATCGTTACACTGATTAATTATTTACAGAAAATTTAAAACGTGTTTTAAAAATATACTTAAATGCAATTTTAAATTACAAAGTAACTTATTTGATCAAATATATCAGTCAAAAATAAATATAAATGGTACCATAAAGAATTTCTCTTCTATCCTAACGTAGATACATTTACTAAAAATGCGTAAGATTTGTAAAACAAAATCTTAAACATTAATGCAAAAACATTCCAACCAAGAACATAAATGAAATAATATACACTTTTACAGAAACATTGATAAAAAAGGAATGTATTTGTCCACAAAGAGTATAAAAATCAATTTCGATTGTCGGTGCCCCACAAAAAATCTATATATTTGTTTAAATCTCAGAAACTATTGGTTTAAAAAAAAATATATTTCAGATAAAAGATTTTAATTTTGAATAGCACAACGACTTTACAGTGATAAGTTATTACGTATCTCAAATATTTGCAGGGATGTGATCAAAATTGGAAATTTATACTTATTTAAAGTACCCTAGATTCATTTTTATGGAGAAATGAGAACTGCCATTATGTTTATAATGTCAAACAATACCTGTATACAAAATTTAATCAAAACCGTAAAAGAGGATTTTGATGAAATAATTTTTTATCTTTTTGCTCTTCAGTAAATTACCCTTAATTTTAGGGTTGGATATCTAATTCCAAAATCTCCTCAGGGGAGCTTTATGAAAACATTAGATACCAAGTTTTAACCCAATCAGTAAAATGGTTTCGGCTCGAGGTCGAGATATATACAAAGGGACAAACAAACTGCATCGCGAAAACCACTGTTTCGGTTTCAGGTGGTCATGAGACGTCGACATTTAAAGAAATCTCGAGTTAGATTTTTTATGATCACAATACTTTCTCTCTCCAAGTGGTCGAGAGCAAATAAAAGTTGAGAATACTGTATTTGAGAAAAATTTATTTATTTAATTTAATCATATTATATATATATAATATATATATATATATATATATATATATATATATAAAAATAGTCAAGCAGATATTTTATTTAAAAAAAATTCACATATATTTTATGAGACATATGATTGAAGTTTTATGAATAAACTTGTAGTCAATTAATATGCTGGTTAACAGGTGGTGTTGAATTTTTGTTTTATAAAATTATATTGTATTTACAATTCAAAATAAATGGTACGGCAGACCGCACAGACTTTCTCTCTCTTTCTATAAACTCGTAAGATTTCTGAATGGAATAATGTACATTGTATCATCACCACTCCACATAAGAACATGCATAAAATAATATACAATAATATATAATCAATGAGAAAAGAGGCGCATCTTTGTCCACCTAAGAACATTTCAAACAGTTTAATGTCTTCCACAAGGGTCAACACTTCGTATTAAAATTTCGATTTCTGGTTAAAATTTTAACATTTTATATGGTGTTGCAGATCTTCAGGTCATCGCATTGATATTTAATTATTCATTTATACATTTTGACCAATAAAAAATGTAAATATTGACTATTGAGTCTAAAATGGAGATAGATCATTGCTATGCAAACATTTCTCCTAAGAGATTTAAGGAAAAATAACATACTCTATTTAGATACTTACTTATATTTAATTACTCTATGGCATTGGAGAATTATTGCGTTAAGACTTAAGTAGTATATGTTTACAACTAAAGCTCACAAAATTGTATTAATATATTTGCAAATATCTCAGAAACTGCTGCTTTTATAAAAAATATATGTCAAATAAAAGTTTTTTATTTCTAATAGTCCTACAATTTTGCAATGATAAGTTGTTTAGTTTCTCCAATAGTTGTGGAGATACGGAAATTAACGCTTCTGTAATGTACCCTAAAAATCATTTTCATAGGAAAATGAAAATAGCCAGTTTATTTATAATCTTAATCAACGCCTAGATACGAATTTTAATCAAAATCGTTTGAGCAGATTTTGAGAAAACCAAATTTTTCTCTTTTCGCCCTTCAGTAAACTACCCTTAATTTTAAGTTTTTATAGACACACAGAAAGACGGCATTGCAAAGACTATTTTTTAGGGTTCGGGGGGTCATGAGACGTCGACATCCATCAACATTTCCGGTTAGTTTTTTTTTACGGTCGCAATACTTAAACTTTAATGTCCAAAAAGTTAAAAAATTCATATAATTGCGTATAGATTGAAAGTTATTGATTTTATAAAAATATGTTTCGGATAAAATATCTGTATTATAAATATATATACATATTTGTAATGCTATGTAATTTCATATCTCAAATAGTTTCGGAGCTATTTAAAAAAATGTTAATTGACGCATCAGACCGGAGCCCTTAAAGCCATTTTGCCGAAATATTGAGGGTAGCCATTTTGTTTGGAATATTAATTAATGTTTATAAATGAAATTTAATCAAAATCGTTAGAGCCGATTTTGAGAAAATCGACTTTTTCTCTTTTTGCCCTTCAGTAAACTACCCTTAATTTTAAGTTTTAATAGACACACAGACAGACGGCATTGCAAAGACTATTTTTTAAGGTTCGGGGGTCATGAGACGTCGAAATCCATCAACATTTCAGGTTAGTTTTCTTTACGATCGCAATACTTAAGCTTTAATGTCCAAAAAACTAAAAATATATATATAATTGCGTATAGATTGAAAATTATTGATTTTATAAAAATATGTTTCGAATAAAATATTTGTATTATAAATATATATACATATTTGTAATGCTAAGTAATTTCATATCTCAAATAGTTTCGGAGCTATTACAAAAAAATGTTAATTTACGCATCAGACCGGAGCCCTTAAAGCCATTTTGCCGAAATATTGAGAGTAGCCATTTTGTTTGGAATATTTATTAATGTTCATAAATGAAATTTAATCAAAATCGTTAGAGCCGATTTTGAGAAAATCGACTTTTTCTCTTTTTTCCCTTCAGTAAACTACCCTTAATTTTCGGGGTAGATATCCAATTCCAAAAACCCCTCGGGGCAACCCTATGAAAACCCTAGATATCAAGTTTCAGCTCAATCGGTAAAATAGTTTAGGCTCTAGTTGGAGGTACAGACAGACAGACAGACGGAAATTCAAAAACCACTTTTTCGGATTCAGGAAGTCATGAAACGTCAAAATTCATCAAAATCTCGAGTTCGAATTTTTTGACGATCACCATACTTTCTCTACCTGTAGATAGAGAGAAAGTAAAAAGTTATAATAAATATTTTAATTTAATTTCAAAGTTTCATCTGAGATGATTTCAGTTTCCTGTTCCTTTATAGCTGAGATGGTTTTTTAAGACCCAACTAGTAGACTTTATATCGGTACGGAACTCCGCACGGACTTTCTCACTGCTTTGTTTAAAAATGGAGATAATTACTCAAAACTCGTAATACAGTATATGTGAAACAAAATAATAATCACACACTAGCAAACCCGAGCAGAAATTGCATTATACTTACGTAAAACATTTTTTGACTGTCGGTTTTAAATTTTATAATTTTATTTTTAAAGAATTAAGGTCCTCATCTATATATTTGACCAGTAAAAAATATCGATATGGGCCCCCAAGGGTCAACACTTCATATTAAAATTTCGACTTACGTTTAAAATTTTCGACATTTTATCAGGGGTAGCACATCTTATAGCTATAACATTGCTATTAAATTCCTCATTTATAAATTCAGACCAATAAAAAGGTAAAAATTGACTATTGAGTCTAAAATGATAGAAATAGTTTATTGCTGTACAAATATTTCCCCTAAGAGTTTAAAGGAAAAAGAACATGAACTCTTTTGAGAAACGTACTAATATTTACTCACTCTTTGGCATTAGAGAATTATTGCGTTAAAACTTAAGTAGTATCTCTTCACAAGTAAATCTCACAAAATTGTATTAATATATCTGCCAATATCTCAGAAACTATTGGTTTTATAAAGATATATTTCAAACAAAAGTTTTTATTTTTAATAGTATTATAATTTTGCAATGGTAAGATATTTATTATCTTAAATAGTTGCGGAGATACGGAAATATCCGGTCCTGTAAAGTACCCTAAATTCATTTTCATGGGAAAATGAAAGTACCCATTTTATTTATAATCTGAATAAATGCCTGGATACGAATTTTAATCAAAATCGTTAGAGTCAATTTTGAGAAAATCTATTTTTTCTCTTTTCACTCTGGATTAAACTACTTAAAATTTAGGGTTGGACAGACACACTGACAGACGGCATTGCAAAAACAACATTTAGAGTTCGAAGGGGTCATAAGATGTCGACATCCCTCAACAGCTCAGGTTAATTTTTTTTTTTTTTTTTTTTTTTTTTTTTTTTACGGTTGCAATACTTTATCTTGTGTTCGAAAAGTTAAAAATATATATTTGCATATAGCTTGAAATATATTGGTTTTATAAAAATCTGTTTCAAATTAAAGGTTTTTATTATAAATAGACCTATATATTTGCAATGATAAGTAATTTCATATCTTAAATAATTACGGAGGTATGATACAATATGAGAATTTACGCATCATACCGGAAGTCTTAAAGTCATTTTGACGAAAAATTATGAGTAGCCATTTGGTTTGTATTAATTATCATTGCTCAGAAATGAAATTTAATCAAAATCGTTATTACTGATTTTGAGAAAATAGATTTTTCTCTATTCATCCTTCATTAAACCAACCTTAATTTTAAGGTTAGTTATCCAATTCCAAAAATTCCTTGGGGCAACACTATGAAAACCCTAGATACCAAGTTTTAGCCTAATCGGTAAAATAGTTTAGGATCTACTCCGAGGTACAGACAGACAGACAGATGGAAATGCAGAAATCACTTTTTAGGATTTTGGGGGTCATGAAACGTCGAAATTCATTAAAATCTTGAATTCGATTTTTATGACGATCATAATACTTTCTCTACCTGTAAAGTAGCGAGAAAGTAAAGAAAGTTTTTTCTTGGGTTGACAAGTGTTGTGTGCTGGATGGTGATTGACGCTCTTTTATTGACGAAATGTCTTTGTATTTAATTGAATACAAAAGCTCTTTATATCTATCAAAAGATTCCCCAGTTTGTTGTTTTATTTAGTGCTGCTTACATTTATTTGATGCTATTTTCTTTTAGAATAACTGAATGAATGCAAAGACGCTTTTAATGTAAAATGCAACAATTTTATAATATTTAGATAGAAACAAATAGTGTTTATTGCAAAACGATAGTTCTTTTAATTCCATTATCATTAATTATAATACAGTTGATTAAGTGTTTACTGAGGCATTACTAAAGTATGCCGCCATTTTAGTTTATTAAGGTTAAATGATTTAAAGGTCGCACCTAATATTAAAAATTGTTTAAATTTACTCTCAAACTGCGACTATTATTTTTAAAGAATACGTAGCCTACAGTATCTACGCGCATATTTCAAAGTTGCACCAACGAATCTCTTTACTTCATTTAGTTAATCCAGGCTATGATAAAAAAAACTTTTAGTTAAGATGTGATAAGATTACCTTTTTAAATGCAAAGTGGAGTAGAAGTGAAGCCTCAAACGTGTGAAACATGGTCGAAGCCCAAGCCTGAGATAAAGATTTTGTTGTTGTGACATAACACTAATTTTAATTTCTAAACCATCCTTAAGTGTATCTCGGCAAATAGAAAGGTTTGGAAGAAAATACAAAACACACCATATTATTTTATGTTGACAAAGCGAATTCATCTATGGTCCAACATACTGAGCTATGGGTACCAGGTTTGATTCTAGGCATGGCGGAAACATTTATTTTAGTTGAAATGTGAGTTTCCCCCTTTCATAGTGATAAATTAACTACTGAGGGCTGGATGTTGTGTCTGTTCTAGATTTAATCTAGTTTGTAGGTCGTGTGCTGATAAAATAGGAGAATAAGTTGGTTCAGAAAGTGTACGTTAAATACCTTGAATAAATGAAATGAATGAAATTTATCTATGGTTACGTTCTAGATTTAATTTTATTTTTATTAGATATTAAAACAATGTTAATAAGCAGTTCTAAGAAATATTATATGTTGAAATGTGCCATATTTACCGAGATATTTCAAATATGTTGATAGTAAGTATTGCGAAGCTTTCTTATTCCTTTTAAATGATTCCAAGATGCGAAGGTTGTTTTATTGTGGATGTAGAAGTTAAAATAAAATCAAAGAAGGTTTTACCTTCAACTTTGACATTTAGAAGCCTCTCGTACCCCTTCTATTTAGTAGACAACTTTATAAAGATCGGTAAACTTCAGTTTTCAGTAATAAATCCCGATTTCTGGCTTCTCTTGAATGATTGGAATATCTACCGTTAGTAAAAAGGTATATAATATGTCAGGGGTTCGGTTCCAAATTAAGAAGCTAACGAATTATGAAAGAACCGTTCTATATATATTTTATCATAATAAGTTTTTATACTCTTCAAACTAGAATTGAAATTATAGTATTCAATACAATCATATTTGTATGATGTTACTTGCTTACATCTCATTAGTTTAAAAAATAAATAAAGATTAATCATATTTGTTAGCTGTTGTTTTTTCAAATATCCGGCTCGCTTGGATAGAAGAGAAAGCAAATTAAGGTAGGGTAAGTCTTTTTTAAATTTTTTATGATGAAAACTTTTTCTCCAAAATAAATAAAATATTTTACCAGAATATGCACCTAGTTTAATTTTATACACATATTATTATAAACAGATATTGAAATTTTGTCATGAGCATAATGGCATTTGAATGAATGCTTTTGAAAGAAAAAGTCCAGTTTGAATTCCAGAATGTCAGCCTCAGTGGTCTTAGGGTAAAGTGCTTGCCTCAGGACCCAATGTTCGTGGGTTCAAACCCAACCGAGGTTGACGGATTTTCCTTGAGTGATAAAAATCCGTAGCACAACTTCCTTCGTATGGGAAGTAAAACTGTCTGTCACATGTTGAGTGTGGCTTGTAAAAGAACCCTGGAAGGTAAGTGAAAATACCTTTCCCGGCAAAATTGGTAGGCCCTTTCGCTCTCGCTCATAGAAATCCTCGTGTGCTGATATAATCAATCGGTTCAGAAATGGCACGTTTACAAACTCAAACAAATTAGATAAATGAAATCTATGACAAATATTATAAACCTAAGTGTAGCAAATTAACTAATGCTATCTACTGGAGCAATATTTTTTTAACTTTGGCCAAACTAGTTTTTTTATTATATCGACAGTAATACCAAATTTAGCGTGAGTTAACTTTAAACTTATCTTAAAATCCTGTATAACCCCTAGCTAGCATCTAATTTAGGTTGGTAATACATGTCGAACCATGATGCAGTTTTTTCTAGTTTACTTTAAAAAAACTAAAAAAACAGGGGGAAAGAACAGTGAAAATGTTTTACTATATTTTATTTTTTTAAATCCAACATAATTTAAAAATATAGTTTTAAATTTAAGAAAAACTATTCAACTGACCGCAATTTCACTATTTTCAAACAAATACTTTCAGTAAACCACACCTCAATACTTGTTATAGTTCTAACATAATCTTATCTGATACCTCGGTTAAACAACCATGAGATGAGCTATTTAAGTTTACCAACCTCGAATAGGTAGTAAGACGCAGTGCTAAAAAAAAAGTTTCCGACTGGCCCCTTTTGGAATTTGATTCTGCAACCACCTTGTATTTTAGCATCAACAACCAAGTTTACCTACAACCAAAATCCTCGCTAACTACACTTGTAGATAGTAAAATAGGGTGCAAATAGTGCTCAACAAATGGGAAGCTTGAAGATATTTTCATCTGTTGGTTACGGTACTTTCACACTAAAACAGGAGCTTTGGCGGGAGGTGTGTGAGGTATCTCTCTTGTTATACTAATCGAAGGTGACACATTTCAAGCTTTTACTGTGATTATAGGAATTCGAGCCCAACTAACGTCATTAATGTGGGGTAAAAGGGGAACCAATAAAATATCAGTGGTTTAGAAGTTTTTATATCAAAACATATGTTTATCCAAAATAAATAAAATATCGCTCCAGTATAAACATGTAATTTATAATTTTCTTCACATGGTGACCTCAATAATTCTTGAAAATCTGCTAAGGGTGTCCTTGAATATTTTACATGTATAAGTTAACATCATGGAACTATCAAATAATATACCAAGAAAACAGTGCTGATAGTAGTATTTAGTAGATATATAGTTTAAATAATTTGTTTGATTTTATTTATCAAAACAGGATTTTCCAATAAACTCCTCAAACTAATGTGACTGTACTTCTACTAAAAAAATTACCTCATTCGTACCAATCAAATCAGTTAAGACATTGAACCATATTTGGGCTAAAAAGTTTCAGCCAAAAAAAAAGTTTCGAGTTAAATTGAGGCGTTGCGTACAAGAAGGGTGAACTCAACAAAATAATCCTATGAGGAAAATCCTTTTAAAACCTTTTGGGCTGGGTGAGCTCAACAAAAAGTCTTTGTGTCTGGTTTCGTTCATTTTAGGAGAAATAATAATGTACCTATGTAATTGCCCAGAGTTGAAATACATTCCTTTCCCCTCTCCCCCATACTCCCCTTCTATCTCTGATGTGTGAATGTAGGGATGGCAAAAAAACAAAAAACACTCCATTCCGCAATAGAGAATGCGTTGTGTTGCAAGTATAACGGCCCGCTTCTAATCTTTTAGTTCGCGGTACTAACGCCGTGAGCACTAGCGATGTGGTTCTACTTGCCAACATTAGATTGTCGTTTCTATACTTGTCCCTTTTATATGGACATTCTCTTTGCTTGTGACCTTCAATTGCATGCGGAAGGGGGAGGGATACCTTCAATGTTGAGGATGCTGTGAGTTCACCCTTATTGCCCGCGTGCTGAACGCTCAAAAGCGGTTTACATTTATTTTAAAGCCTTATTTTGAGGGGTAATACAAGGGCGAATTCCATAAATTAAAGCGAAAAAAGTCCTATATTGAGTTCGCCCTTCTTGCACGCAACGCCTCAATTATTTCAGCCAAAGTTGGACAATTGAACATATAAATCCTTGTACGGGTCATAATTGTAATTTTTAAATTAAGTTCAATGTCAATAAGTACATTTATAGTCTGAGCTATAGTAGGATCGGGTATGAATAACCTTTTAGAAAATATTAATTTCGTTTTGCTATCAATATTAATAGCATTTTATTATATTATATTATATTATTTTTAAAAGTATTGAAATAATCTAACAAAAATGACAGCTAAGGTCGCATGACTCAACGGTAGACTATGTGAAAAAGCTTTTTTTTTTAGCTTTTCTCTAAAAAAAAGTGCCTTGTTATGATCCTATCTGAATCGGACTATATTATTGTTGAGTTCATCAATTTGACCTAAAATAAAAATTGCTAGTAAAGATTTTTTAGTAAATGTGGTTCTGAGAAGTCATTTAGAATGTTGAACTAAGAGAGGATGTACTGAGATAGGTAGCTTTGATGCAACAACCCAATTATTCGTACTTTATCCGTGTGCGAGTATGAAGTCAAACATTAAACACTAATATATTATATTTAGCACAATTATACACCCTTTAGCTACAAAGCTTCCAGAAGATAAAAATATATGATTAACCATTCTAGAATTTTAGCCAGATATATTATGTGCAGGGCTTGTGTTTCGATTACCTAAAAATAATTAAAACATTACCTAATTTTTTTAAAGACCAATAAATTAAAAAATAATACGTAAAGATTCTTAAAATTTCTAAGAAAAACATGTGATAAATGCATACAACTAAATCAAACACACTTTACAAATGTAAAATGCAATGCAAGGCCTTTATTCACTAAACCCGTGCATTCTGGTAACCATAACATTGATTTACAAATATTGGTTTCAAAAGTAATAGCTACCCCCTCCCAACGCAACCCTCTCCAGCTCACCAGGAATGTGTATTTTACAAACATACAAGAAAATAAGACACACACAGTTTATGGCCTTCATTATCTTATCATGATTGAGTATTTATGCATTTATAAAATATCGATAGTATTTAAAAATGTACTTATTCAACAAGGCTATTTAAAATTATTCAAAAACGCCTAAAATTTTTAAAAATGACCCAAAGATGACACGAACCAAGAAAATATGATCTTGGCTTCAAAAATGACCCATAAAATATATATTTTATGCAACAATGGGGTCATGAAGGGAGTTTATATATTCAAGAGCATTTTATATAACGGAAAAAACAAAGAAAAATTGACATGTCATCAAAATACGAGGCCTGATTATATGTATTGCTTAGTGACTAAATGATATATTAATTGAAACATTACACATAATTTTGTCGAAGTCTATATTTTCCGAATCCAAATCTTAAGCTTTCTTTCGAATCTCTAATCCAAATTCAAATCCTAGAAGCTTTAAAAATGTACATTTTTAGTTAAATTAAAAATATTTAAAATTGTATTAAAAATAAAGTTGTTTGAGGCTTGGTGCCACCGACAAATCACTGAGTTTTTTTGGTCATATTTATGATGTCATAAACAACAAAGAGAACGCTTTTTTCCTAGTAAGTAAATTATATTGATATAATTTTGACCTTTTTGTGATTTTATTACTCTACCAACTACACACGTCTATATTATAACTCCTTTAACCAATTTCTTAAAATTGTGAAATCGTGTTAAGTTCTCCATTATTGTATTCGAGATCAATTTTTTGAGATTTCTACGAATCTCTAATCTTTAGAGTACCATAGGATTCTAGCGTCCAATCTCTTATATAAATAAATCCATTCTATATAAAGAGTTTTTTTTTGTTAATTGTAGTTCTATATAAAAAAATCACAATAGAAGTGTTGTCATTTTGTTTTTCCATTATAAAGACACCACTAGGTACTTGCCACCAGGTCAAATTACAATCCCGGGAACTATTTTACGTGAGAATATTACTCTTGCTGAAGTTGGGGTAGCATTCGTCACGACTACTCTTCTAGCCTCCCATCGCTCTTACTCTTGTAAACCAGAATTTCCACCCCTTCTTCTTAGAATGGACATTAACAAAGCATTACCACCACACAGCCATCTTTGTTCGGTCTCACATATCGTGGGGTGGGGGTGGGGATTGGAAATGTGTGACGTGGTTCAACCACCCACTGTACACCACAGTAATTCGGTCACTGTCGGGTCTTCAACCTCAGATCTGTTGGCGGGGAGATAGGGCAGAGATCTATTCCATGGTCGAGAGTACTAAGACCAGTGACCTACAACCCTTTGCATGGTGTGACACCTTCCCCCCTCCCCCCATAATTTTATTTTAGCACCACGTCTTACTACCCGTTCGGGTTATACGCTTATGTACTAATTACGCTAATGGTTTTAGGGATTAGGAAGGTTATATTTAGAGGAAGTGTACCCGTATTTGCATGGAGGTAGATTGGAAAACCATTTTGGAAAAAATCACCCTCAGTACACCCGACCGAGATTCAACCCCAATATATCCGTCATCGGCAGTCTAATCTACTTATTGCAAGAGTAGCGCCTTAGACCATGCGGCCACCGAAGCGGGTTTTGTCTTTTGAGACCATATTGACCCCTCGATAATTTTTTTTAACTAATACTTACACTGAATCTTATTACCCATCCGTATTGTCCACATTTAATTACACTTGTGGGGTAGGTAGAATTTAGAAGAAAGTACCTTTATTTGCGTGGAGGGAGAAGGGGAAAATAGTTTATGGAAAACCACCCCTAGTACACCCAGCTGGAACTTGAATCCCAACCTGATCGTCGACAAACCAAATAAGCGTGATTAAGACCCCATCATTGAATTAGTTACTATTAATAGCTTATACAGGATGAAGCTAAAACAATTAGACGATTGGTAACTTGAAAATTGACACTTTAATTGAAAGGTAAATATTCACTAGCTGAATAAAAGCAAACTACATAATACACTATTTCACTTTTTAAAGATAATTTCACTCAAGTGATCTCTAGTGGACATCAGGCAAACCTCAACACGTTGCCCATCACTTTCCTCAGTATAGATCATCTACTTGTTTCCACTCCACCCTGTATAGTGACTATACGAATTATACTAAGATACCTTAAAAGTGAATCAACGAACCCAGTAGGTATTTTGGAAGTTTTGCTAGCAGCAACACTCACCCAAACACGAGACTGCTATATTTAACTGCATCGGCAAGTACAGTGTTAAGAGTTGAATAAACACAAGGACCCTAAGCCGTAACTTAACAGTTTTTATCATTTTAACCACTTTCATTTCTATTTGAACTTTGTATAATCATTTGAATCACTTTAAAATGTAAATATAAAGTAGTAACTTCAGCAATAAAAGAGAAACCGCATTAAACACGCCGCAATCCCAAATGAGGTTGCGTCCCCTAGGTTTTAGACCACTATCCTAGACACTGATCCTTTGCATCCAAAGGTCACTGAGCTGAACGAACTTAAAAATATACTAAGCCACTAAGGTAGGCCTATTTGCGATTGTTTTGCACTCTTCATGTATTTAAACTTATCTATGTCAATATATTATGTGTATGTTTATTTATTTATTTTAAATTAATTTTGAAGAAAAATTAAGGAATAAAAGTCTTTGGCCTTTCATTTTTTATTGGTTCCTCCCGTAAGTATGTTTGCATAATCCTGCTTTAGACCATTCTACTTCTGAAGTGGGTGTAACCACGCTTAAGGATACCACCTATTAGAGCTCTTGTACAAGTTGCAGACGTTCATAAATAGCACTTTATTAAAAATAGCAATAGTTGTGAGGACTGTTGCAACTTCACAATCACTTAGAAGTGGTCAAGGATTTTTCAAATGCTCTTGTAACACTAAATGCAAATCCAAGAAGTTCATATGTAAGAAGAAAGATGTGCTCTGCAACACAAAGTGTCACAAATCTTTACCTTGCTGTAATAAATACTAAATATTTATATCTCTCTTTGTATCATAAAGGTTTTGCTTTTTTATTTGTTTTTTATTAGGTAGTAGATCATTTCCTTGCAAAAAGTCAAATTTTACTAACTCAAGGTAGTAAGAGTATACTTTCCATAGGTACGGTCAACTCTGACTAGTAAATATTGATCGAAATTCATCACTTTTCGCTTTTAATCAACTTTTACTAAAAAGACCAGTAAGAGTCGACTCGGCCTAGGTAAAGTCGACTCTTACTGGAGAATATACTTTTCCTGTAACATATATAAAAACACGTCTTGTTGCAAACAAAACGCAAGTGTATTCAAGTAAATAAGATTATTTTCTGTGTATATTTAATGTCCTTGGTACATTCAAAAGTAGTTATTATTGCATATAAATATAACAATATTTCTGGTTAAGAATAAGTGTGTCATCTGCTTCAGTGGCCGCATGGTCTAAGGCGTTACTCTAATGCTAGACTAAACTGCTGATGACAGGAAAGTCGGGGTTCAAATACTGGTTGGGTGTACAAAGGGTGGTTTTTCCAAAATTGTTTACCCCTTTCTCTCCATGCAAATGAGAGTACACTTACTCTAAATTCTACCTTCCTCATCCCTAACTCATTAGCTTAATTAGTACATATGAGTATAAACTAAACAGGTAGTAAGATATTGTGATAAAAATTCGACTCTTTATCTCAGTAAATAAAGTATCTGCCCACTATATTAAAAGTCTCAGGTTCAATTCCCAACATGGCCTAAGAATGTATCATTTATATGATTGCTGTTTCACTTTTTACATTGATAAATTGGTGTTCGGGGTTGGGGTAGAGGGGTGATAGGGGTTGGGTGTTGTGTCTAACATATATTTAAGTTTATTTATAAGTTATGTGTTGATATAATCAGTCGGTTCAAAAAGTGTATGTTAAATACCTCAAATAATACAAAAAACTAGATTTTTTTACTTTCTTGTTATGTTATAAAAATAAATACAGCACATAATCTTTGTAGCTATTTGATTTAAAAGGATACCCCATTTGAAAGGGAATCCAATAGGTCAATATGAAAATAGCGTGTTACGTTGGTTTGGCTATGTTGAGATGAGGTGATGAGTGGGATGAGTGTGACGAAGAATATATGAAGGTAGAGTGTGTGGGATTCAAAAGGAAGGGGTTGGTGTCCAATGTAAGACGTGGCTAAAATTTGGTTGACGAATGTGTGGGAAAAAAGAGATAACATTAAGAGTTTAAAGAATAAGAGCATAATATGACCCGGTGTTTGGATGTTGTTGAAGCGAAGGAGGAGTATGCAAGGATAGGAAAGATGTGTGGAGAAAGTGAGTGAGGGTGAATTAAGTACAGAGTCGTTTTTGAGCTATATATGCACAATTTTTGCATACCCCGTAAGGGAACGGCGTGATTAGGTATGTATGTAATATGTATATAGAACACTTTTTACATCGTTATAACTTTTTTTTAATCACCGCGTGTTCAGGTTATACGCATATAATAAATACTCTAATGGGGTAGGGATGAGGAACGAAGTAATTTAGGGGTAGCATAGCTACATTTGTGTGGAAGGACAGTGGGAAACCATTTAGTAAAAAATATCGCCCATTAGACCCGACCGGTATTTGAACTCCGATCTCCCCATTTTCAGCAGACAAGTATAATACGAGATTGGCGCCTTAGACCATTCGGCCACTGAAGCGGGTTGTACATTTTTAAAAACGAATTATACTAAATTAAGTCGACGAAGTTAATATTTGTCTTTCCAATTAAAGTTTAAACACGATTATTCTTAAAAGAGTTGAGGCTTGAAATGTTTTCTTTGGTCGTAGGATAGGGGAGGGTGGGAGGGTTGGGAACCTACAGGGAAATTGGAAACTGAATATTGAAGTGACTTAGCGCAGGTCTTCATCCTACCGTAAAGGAAATAGATAAGAAACTCGTTTCACGGGAACATTTTTATTTGGAAATGACAAAAAAGTAAGTGAAGAAGGGAAAGGATATGAAAAGTCTTAGCGTAGAAAATGTCGCTAAAAAAAATAGTGCTTAATTTTTTTTCAAGAAATGGAAGACAAATTTGTAAAAATAAAAATATAAAAAGAACTATATGTTGGATGTTAGTTTACATAGAATAGTTAATTTCGGCAAACTAAGTAAATGCATCTCATTATGATTTAGGAATAACCTCAACATTTAAATTGTTATAAAATTTATTAAAAACAAAATGTTGTTATTTAAGTTTCATTAAAATATCACTACTGCTTTAAATGAAAGCAAATGTCGATACAATTTCAAATAAAACATCTGTATTAGTTTAAATTTTCCTGATCTCTTTAAGACTCTACAATTTTGAACTAATATTTTATTTAAAAATAATAGATATATATTATTATTATTGAAGTGTTGTAATAAAAGGAAAAACTGCTTATATCGTGAATTATTTATGCATTTTATATTATAATGCTTATATCTTCCAAAAGTGTGCAACAATATATTAAAAATAAACATTAGTTTTAAGATAAAACTGTGTTAAAACCCTTTTTTCCTCAAATATAATGGCAAAAACTAAACTTAATCGTTCCGTACTATACTATTAAAATGTTTTTTTCAAAAATAAAGTTAATTTAGTCAAGTTTTAATTTATAATCAAACATTATATCTGAATAAATGTAAAGGCTTGTTTTAAGAAACTATTTGGTTTGTTTTTCTTTGACTTCTATACAAAAAATAGAATTTTGTTTTTCACATTATTAGGTGGCTTCACAATTAAAAGATTTATGCGCCAGTGGTATCGTGCTAGCATTGAGAGCATGGTCGGAGCACAGTCGGCGCACAGTCCTATGAGTGTGAATCCTACTTTAGTTTACATTCATCTTAATGGTCTTGGATCAGTTTGAACTCAAAATAAAGTGAGGGAGAATATTATATGCAAAATCAAATTTTTGAGAGTAACTACTTTCATGGAAATTACTTAAAAATATATCCAACCACGTAGATTAATTAAGCCACTTGAGCGTGTGCTATGAATTATAATTCTTATATATATTTTATTTTTAGACTTGATTTCCTTTCCAAGGTAAAAAAAACCTTTCTTGTCAAACATTAATATGTCGTATGTGTGTTATCTTTTGCATGACGTCCCTCTCACAATGTACTAGATTTCTGGTGATGAAAAGGTCGGGGTTTAAATTCCAGCTGGTTATACTGAGAGTGTTCCCCCCTCCCTCAATAGTTTCCTCTGTCCTTCCACGTAAATCCTAATACATTTCTTTTAGATTATACCTTCCTCATTTCTATCTTATAATTGTGGTTAAATTTGGATAACCATAATTGGTATAAAACGCGCTAAAAAAAATATTGTATGAATTATAAGTTGGTACTTTTAAGAATTTATAAACGCTAAATTATAGATCTAAATATAATAAAGTAAAAAGTGACAATATAGATTTTGGCTTCGTGACTCAGTATTCTTACCCTGAGTCATCATGGTTTGGTTAGATTCATATGTAGAACTATCTGTCACCAGAGAGTAGAACAGAAATATTTATTGGCTATGATTCTTGTTTAGACTCTCCCAATATACATTTTAAGGTTACGTTTCTGTTTATAGAAAAATAAAATTTCCTTTTTATTTTTGTTTCTTAATGAAGTTCTAGTTCTTTCAATTTTGTATTTAATAGTTATACTACCATTATAACATTTTTAAATAGAAAAATACATTAAAAATAATTTACGAGCAATTTAAAGTCATACACACACACACACACACACACACACACACACACACACACACACACACACACACACACACACACACACACACACACACACACACACACACACACACAGGAGTATTACATCAGATGTTCACAAAAAATCACGAGAAAAGTAGAAATATAATATTTCGAGATAAAATTAAGTTAAAGAAATACGTACATAAACTTCAATTTTAATAAATAATGTAAGACGCGATAAGAAACTTTATAAACCTAGAAATATATTTAGACTCCAATTCCGGTTTTGATTTTTAGTAAATTTATTTTTAAGGTCACTGTTCCAGTTATGGTTCATAAAAAATAACTGTTACTTTCGGTTATTAGTTCTAGTTCCTGTTCGACCCTCACAATTGGTTGTATTGATTCCCATGACCAGGTCATCATTTTTCAATTAATTGAATGTGATTCCACTATTATGACTGATATTGTGTGCAACCATCATGCGTCAGTTTGTGGTACATATTAATTAAATAATAAAAGCTAAATTATTAGTTTGGAATAAAAAAAATTAACTGTGGTAACTCCAACTTTTCTAAAGCATTCATAAAAAAAGGCCTAACCCACTTCTGTGTCCGCAAGGTCTGAGGCGCTAATCTCACAGTAGACTAGACTGCCAATGACGGGGAAATCAAGGTTCTAATCTTGGTCGGTGTAAAGTGTTAAATAAATTCTAACACTTACATTCAATGAAGCCATATAATAGGGTTACAACTATTACTACCAGATCTAATAAGTTCTAATAATGTGCGGCAGATATAGACTCACTGCGACATCACAAGCGGGAGACACCCAATTCTCATCAAAAATGCTCCAGCGAACGAGGCAACTCGGCTTCGAAGACCAACACACAAACATCTAACACCTGGGCCAGACGACGAGTAAATTAGAGAGGCTTCATTTGGGGTGTTCCCAACAGCCGTCGACGAGCGCTAGTGTTCTGGTGGCGTGATGACCATAAGGCATAGTTTATAGCTTTATACACTATCTTTCTATGTCTATTAGGCTTAGTCGCAAACTTTAGTGTCAATATTAGACTCCTTAGACTATATGACCATTCTGCGGTTAGTTTAAAGAATATAATAAGATAATGGACGATACCAGGTTATCTATTGCTTTATTTCACGAACTAATTGAGTCTTTAACTGAAACTTATCTTTGATGTGTCTAACTGTGTACTGGTATGCGGTGCGCAACCCGTGGAAGTGCTTCTTGTCCATAGTAGTGGCCCGCGGGGTTTTGTCTGTTGTGTACTGCCCCCTTGTGGCGCCTTTAGCGTTAGTCGAAAATGATCACTATTTTGTCTAGTAATATTGTCCTTTAGTAGGGTAACAGAATAAAGATACTATTGATTGCTCAGGCAATACTAATTAGGAAATGACCGGCCGTAGTATCTTTAGCATCTAGATTCCTGGTAGCTCGCCATTTACTAGTTGTAAAATAATAATTTCTCTTCTAGGAGCTTATAACATTGTAATGTCTAACTCTTTATGGAATTAACTCAAGCTAGCTAGCTCATGTTAATTTCCTCCCTTGTAGCTCCTTAAACTGGGACTACATTTATGTGGCTTAGTTCTTTATAGTTGAAATTATGTGTTGTAATTGGAAGCCTCTCAGTCAGAAGACTGGGGTAGGTTTATCTAGGATAATTTTTTAATTATATATGATTACCGCCACTTAATTATATTTCCTTAGAGTTACTGCCTTTCATCCTATTTGATGACTTCGTAATTTTCCTGCTTTAACGAGTTACAAGCTTCCTTAGTTACACCTATTACCCATAAATGTGGTTCATCGGGTGTATCTAGGTGCTTCACACCTGTTGCTCCTCTGTCAAGCTATTTATATTATAGTAACCATCTATATTCTCATGTTAAAACAATGGATGGTTTTAATAATTTCTACCTATAGTTCTATGTACTTATTTTTGAATTGTTTGAATATTAATAAACTCATTTGTTAAACTTGTAAATTATTCTTATACGTTGTTCCTTCCAATCAACATTTATAAATTCATGAGTGTTGTATCGGGTGTACTGAGGGTGGTTTTAAAAAATGGGTTTCCACTCTCCCGCCACGCAAATGGGGGTACACTTCCTCTAAATGTAACCTTGCTTATCCCTAAAGCCAACAGTGTGATTAGTACATAAGCGTATAACCCTGACGGGTGGTAAGACACGGTGCTAAAAATATACATAAAAAAATCTTAGTTGTTAAATTCCAAGTTGTTACTTTTCAAGCGTCTCCATTTAATTACGTTAATCTATCAGGGATGAGGAAGGTAAAATTTTTAGAGGAAATTTGCTGTACCTGCGTTTTCGTGATGATTAAGTTGGAATCTATCTAGTGTAATGTTATTTTTGCTAAAAGTATTACTTATAATATAAATTTAATAGTCATTTGACTCAATTTCTTCAAATATATAATAACGTTGACAATTTTACTGTTTATTTATTTTAAATTTCATTCAAGACTCCTAAAGTTTTGAATATTCATTATTTATTTACAATTAAAATATATATTATACATAAAATCTACTTACCTTTATTTCACTATATTAAATCATCTTTCTTTATTTTGATTCATAAACTGCCAACCCACCATGTTTATTATTTGTGTTGGTAGGTGATTTTAACGCTACCTACTTTAGAGAGTGGCTTATTTCGGAACTGTTATGATCTTAATTTATTTTATATTCTTGGACGCTTATAACATCTGGCTGTCATTTGAAGAAATAATTGCCCCTAGCGGAAGAGATTATTATTCTCGTTTGGTTTTTTTGGTGCCAAATTTAAATTAATTTTAAAGATGACTTATGTTCATATGTTCAAATTATAATGTTTAGTTATCTTTATAATAATACTTTCAATATTTAAATAGTTAAGATTGTTTGTTTTATTCTTTGTTATAGATCTCGGTGACTATATTTTCGCCTAGTCCGGAGATTGTTTATTCAAAAACAAAAAGAACATGTTTGTTTTTTGATAAAGTTTTTTTTTTTGTTGACTTGAAAATTGTTTTGGGAAGCGTAAGGAAGGACCCGATCTGGGGATCCTTTAATGATATTTTGTTATGGTTAATTGTAATTTTCATTAGCCAAAACTTCACTAAACGTAAGGATTAACCTTTGAGGAAGGTAAAGTGCAAGTTTACAGGGAAGATTTCGTTGAAATTTAAGGCCTGGAATTTAATTGTTGACGGAGCCTTGGGTCAACACTCGCAATAGAGCGGACATTTTTGGGTGAGATCAAATTCATCTATAATCATCCTGTTCAGTGTTTAAATAATTGACTATAATATCTAAAATTATTAAAGAAGGATAAATCACTTCAGTTTTCAAACCATAAATATTACAGTTTGTCAATCTCAGAACAATATTTTGTTTATCAAAGAATCATAGCATTATTGCTACATATTTGTTGTTAAAATCCTGTTATTTTATTTAAAGAAATATTTATGGGGATAGATGTTTATAATAATAAAATATATCTATCTTACAAAATAAAAGTGGTTCGTGGTTGGCGCCCAACATTATATATTATTATAAATAAAATTCATTCGTATATCCATCATAAGTAATAATATAACATAATAAAAATTAAAAAATAAAATAATATAAAAATAAAAATATATATATATACATATATTTTTTTTCACCACACTAGTAAAAACAGCACATCCAATTGGAATTCAAACCCCAACCCCCCCTGTCACTAGCAAACTAGTCAAATTAACCTAAGATTTAGTCCACATTTACACCGATAGAGATTACTCAAAATACAATTAATTTTATTAATAAAATAAATGTATCATAAAAGTATCAAAGAAAAACTATACTAATCATTAAATATCACATATTGTCGCATTCTCTTTCAAACACTTCAAGAGTGATCGTACATATTACATTAGTTTTTCTTACAGACAATGCAACAGTCATCTTTAAAACAGTTCATTAGATATCCTTACAAACAACTATACATTCTCCTTATGAACAGTTTAACAGTTAGTTATCTTACAAGTAGTTCAACACTCGACTGTTTCAGTGGCCGCATGGTCTAAGGCATCTCTCTCATCTTGGACTAGACTGCCGATGACAGGGAGATAGGGGTTCGAACCCTGTCGTGTGTACTAAGGGTGGTTTTTACCCCCAAAAAATCCCACTCTCTTTCAGTTAAAATAGGCTGCATTTCCTCTGAATTAAACCTTCCTCGTCCGTAGCTCATTAGAGTAAATAATAAATGATATTTGTATAACCTGAACAGGTATTAATTTGGCTGAGGTACTAGAAAAATACTGAACAATCCTCCTTATAAACAGTTAACAGTTCCCCTTACAAACCATGGAAATTTATCTTTAAAACAGTTAATTAGTTACGTTACAAACCACCCAAGTCCTCTGTACAGACAGTTGAATATTCCTCGCAAACAGTTCAACAGTTCATCTTAAAAACAGTTCAACAATCCTCCTTATAAACTCATCTGTCCTCCTTACTGCGAACCGTTCAACAGTTAATCTTACAAACAGTTCAACAATCCTTCTTATAAACTTATCAGTCCTCCTTATAAAAAGTTTAACAATCCTCCTTACAAACTGTTCAACAGCCCTCCTCCCAAACAGTTCGACAGCCCAGTGGCGTGTTGTGAGGTGTTACCAGGCTAAGCAAAGATTGTTTAAACTGTAACTATGAATAATTATTGATCCAAACACTTTGTAGAATCTTCATTGGTCAGATGTAGATGTAAATATATTACCCCTGTGAGGAATCCGTGCTTGATTGGTCAACCGTGGACCAAGTGGGTGAAAACGTATCACAGGAACAGTTTTACCTTGGCAACACTCCACGACACGCCACTGTGACAGTCCTCCTCACAGTGTAAACAGAGGTGCTCTTGACGGTGTGTAAACATGTGTGTTCTCTGTCCTGTCATTAACCTGACACGAGTCTTTCCGTTCACCTTCAATTATTGACCGACAGGACTGGACGGTACATACTGAAATATTTATACAATTTTCAACATGTGCGGGCTATATACAGAGTGTACCATAACGTGTGGACCCAATTCAGAGGTGGACAGAGGACATACAAGTAATTATAAACGTTATATAAACATGTGTCTCATTTGACCCTGTTTCCTAGTTATAGTATTTTGTACTACGGTAATGTGGAGCTGATTATCATTATATGAAGTTTTCAAAATGTCCACCTTAACCTGAATGCAAGCCTGCAGTCGTCGTGTCATAGAATGCCACTTGCTTTCAAAGCTAGCAGGTGTTTATCGGATTCAAGAAAACAAACGGGAACGCTCCATAGAAAATGCCTAGTCAAAAGGTCAAGAAATCAAGTATGATAGGAAACAGTTTAGTGGAGTCACTCGGAAACAAGGTCAAATGGGAACACATGTTTATGTTTTTTTAATTGTTTTTGTGTTTCCGGTCCACCGCTCAAGTAGGTCCCACATGTTAAGGTACACCTGTATAGGCAGGTAAATGTCGGTACGGTTCACGGGACAATAAGGGATATGGGAACCTGGTGAATTCAACAGTGGTTTCTACTAAAGTTTAATACATTGTACGTAATAAAATAATTAACTTTAATAGATTTTCAATACTTTTTTCAATTATTGCTAGATTGATTATATTATCATGTCTGAGGGAAAATACGCAATGGTAATTATATTGGGAAAGAGACTACGTTTATTCTCTCGTGTTTGGAGGTGGCTTATTCTTCTCCATAAATGTATATACACATTTGACAACGGTGGTTGTCGATGTTGTGCCAGGTGAATTTTTTCTAGCACTCAGCATATCTCCTTCAGATTAATCAAAGCGAGGAGATTTTGGAACAGTTATCCAGAGTTGGGGCGATACCTAATCTAAAAAATCAGAGCCTCCCTAACTGTTTAAATAAAAAAATAAAAATTTCTATTGTTATCAAAGAGAGTGAATAACGGTAATCTAAAAAATAACTTTCTATATTATTTTTACAAAATATCTCTTACCTGCTAATGACACGTGTGACAAACAAATATTTCAAACGCTGACTTTCAAAACATAAACATTACTCTGAATCGCAGAATCTAGCGGCTACACATGGAATTATAAATAATATTATATTGTGATGACAGTATTTATCTATGTAAATATTATCTTTAACATCGAAATTTTGATATTTACTTTGGTAAAAAAAATAATGATATGTTGAAACGTTGTAAAGAAAATTATTTACTTAACTTGGGGCCTCAGGTTTACATCCCCGGGATCTTCACAGATCTAAATCTGGCCTATTTACTGAAAGTATTTTTTACCAATTTAATTTTAACTGTGGTTTTTCCATTCCTATAGAATTATTTTTACTAAGACTGTCTTTAGTAACATGGTGCGAAGAATTATGTGATGACCAAGAAGGTTAAAAATATATGTTGCCTTTGGCAATTTATGTATTAAAGTGGATATTCTCTTATGTTTATTTATCGCTTTTTAGTAAATTCTGTATTTATTTCTACTACTTAATTTTTCTGTTTTTAATTTAGCTTCTAAATACCCATGATGACTTAAGTTTTTTAAAATAAACCTTTTTCTCAATACGAGTGTTGCCTTTTCCCTCATCACGTTTCTCTAAACTTTTATAATATAAAGAATCAATAATATTGCTTATTAGTGCTATATATATATTTATTCACTTTTTTTCAGTCTAATATTTCGGTACAGGCCCTACACTCTTTGTTTTGGTTGTGTATTTTAATTTTATTTTGCTTTCTTAAGAATAGTGGGTGAAAAAGGGAACCATTTTGGATTTGATTCTTCGGTGCAAAGCAAACTGGATCGGACACATCTTAGGAGTAGGCCTAACTGTCTTCTGCACGACGTCATGGAAGGAAAGGTTGAGGGAAAGAGGAGCTTAGGAAGGAGGAGGATTCAGATTTTGGATGACTTGAAGGAAAGAAGAAAATTATGGGAGCTCAAGGAGGAGGCGGAGGACAGGGCTCATTGGTGGTCTAAGTTCACTGACAAAAATTGATTGGACTTGTTGTAGGACAGAACACCTAATAATAATTTGCTTTAAGTTTCAATAACTTTAAATAATAAGAGATGAAGAGTAGAGAAGGGTCGGGGTTAGGGGATGGAACAGTTTAACGCGAACGGATTTTGAAATGTGTCGGGGGGGAGATAAAAGAAAGATGCTTAGTTGAATAAAGTCCTACCTCAGTATTACTTGTAGTATAATGTAAAAACACAAGATGAGAAAGGTAATTAATATATAATCGACTGTAAAAAAATATCTCAGTGAAATTTCCAACTCATAAAATTGTCGTCAATACCTGTGTGCCGGAATTATAATTTAATCCCAATAGTAGAGCATGCCAGTCAAACCCACTGACGCTGAACCAACCCTGCCGGTGTGATTTACTCGTGATTGTAAAGTTAATAATCATTTTAGTTGAGCGCAACAAGACCACCCTTAAAAGTGCTAACTTCATTAAGCGCTCCTCATCAATAAAGCGGTGAGACAGTGAAACTCCTTCATGGAATATTTACAAAGTTTATTATCAATTATATCGTCACATTTACATTTAGCAAATTAAAAAAGTTCTCGACGTACCTGTTAAGAAAATATATCATAGGTAAAATTGATATTTTTATCACTATTCACAACAATATTTATGAATATCTTCTTTCATAATGTGTAAAACTTGTTTTTTAAACAAATGTAGGCTCCTATCTTTAAAAAATAAAATTAATAATCGATACTCACTGGTGATCACGTGGTTTAAAAATTTCAGGCTCACAATGGATTGTAATGCCAGTGACAAAGATTCTAAGATTTGAATTTCTGTTTGGTGTACTGAGGGAGATTTTCGTCATGTGATTTATTTGGGTGAGATTTTACTAAAATATCCTCATTATTATCGCATATATTAAGCTCTTAGTAACATTTAAAACCCACTTAATACTTAGCACCGCTTCTTGCTACCCGTTCGGGTTGTACGCTTAAGTACTAATTACACTAATTGGTTAGGAATTGGGAAGGTTGAATTTAGAGGAAGTGAACCCGCATTTGCGTGGAGGTAGAGTGGAAAACCATTTAGGAAAAACCACTCTCAGTTCACCCGACCGAGATTCGAGCCTCGATCTCCCCGTTCTCGGCAGTTGAGCTCAACACGACTGGCGTGTTAGCCAACTACGCCACCGAGGCGGGTTAAAACCCACTTCATTGGTGGAATGGTCTAAGGCATCACTTTTGTGTTGAACTAACCTGCTGGTGACGGGGAGATCGAGGTTCTAATCCCGGTTGGGTATACTGAGGGTGGTTTTCCCTAAGTAGTTCCCACCTCTCCTTCCAAGCAAGTGTGGGTGGAATACCTATAAAATGCTTTTTTTCTCATCCCTCTCCTATTAGATCAATTATCATATATTCGTATAACCTGAACGGGTAGTAAGACGTAGTTGTAAAAAAAAAAGTAACGTTTAAAACCGTTATGACGTCCAATCTAAAATATTACTAATCCTAAGATTAAAAAACAATAGTCAAACGCATGTTATTACCAAACAATGGAATGCACAAATGTTTTGGTGTGATCCATTTTATTTCTAGCAAGATAAGTTTTCCATCAAGAACAAATACAATCTAGGTACATTAAAATAAAAATTGCATGGGAGGACCTGAATATTTCAAAATATAAGGGGTGTGATAAGTATAGTGAAATCAGTACATAGTTGACTTGATAGTATTGGCGAAGGAAAAAGAAGAACTTAAGACTATGTTGAACAAACTAATTGAAACTATAAGAGAGTATGGATTGGAAATTAACTTTGATAAATCGGAAGGTAGTGAGGTTATTCCCTAGAGAAGACCTAATGAACATTACAGTGGGTTAATCAACAGCTGGTGAATGTGGAACATTTCATATATTCAGGAAGTCTAGTTAGCCCAAGATAGGTTAATGTGGCGTACATTTGTAAGTGCGGCAGTTAACTTTCAGTTTATAATGCCATAAAGTACGTAAATAAGATTAATTACAACAGACGCGTGATTTACAAGTGAAATAAAGTAAAAAATAGCATTAACCAAAGCTGCTTTCAACAAGAAAAGGATGTAACTGACTAGCAAACTGTACCTGAAGAGGAAGAAACTGCTAAAGTGTTACATATGGAGCATTGCTATCTATTGAGCTGAAACATGGTGTCTGAAGAAAAAAAAGAAAATATATTTGGAAAGCTTCGAGTTGTGGTGCTGGAAAAGAATAGAGAGGATAAAGTGGACAAACCCGGAGTCTAATAAAGAAGTTATAAGTAAAGTAAATGATAATAGGAAAAATGATGCAGAAGAATGACCAATTGGCTGGGTTGCATTAGGAGAAGAAGAAATTATTTACAAGCGATATCAAAGAAGGAAAAGTGGAAAGTAAAAACGGATCAGGAAGAACACAAATGCAACTGATTAATAGCTTAAGATTAATAAAGAAGATTAGGTTTAAAATATTTAAAAAAAAAACTAAAAAAGGAAGCTGCTGCTAGACATGATGGAGGACTCAATTTGAAGAAGATAATGGATGTGTGAAAAAAACAAAACTTATAATAATATTAATAGTAATAACATTACTAAGTTACATATAAAAAGAGTAGGCTAAGATCCTAAATCAGCCCTAATTTTGATTTTGGTGAGCAATATAATTATTTTTAAAAATAATAAATTATTCCCATTAAATAATCTACGGGCGTATTTGTGTATGACTAAAATTGATATTTGTGTCAATTATTTTATATATCAGCCTTTGAGTGTAAGGATAATTTGAGCTATGTAGTTAAAACTATTCCCGTAAACCTGGTCAAGGTCACCCAGATGATTTAAGGGGTCTCGGGAAATGATAGGCTATGACGCATCACTCACCTCGGGAAATATTACTGATTTTAGTCTTCCTAAATTTCACACAATATAATGTGGAAATGGACCTATATGAACAGGTATGAGCCAACTTTGACACTCAAGATCTACTTCGGTAGCCACATGATCTAAGTCATCACTTTCGTGTTAGATTAGACTGCCAATGACAGGGTGAGTAAGGTTCAATTCCTGGTCGGGTGTATATTAAGGGTGGATTTTCCTAAATCATTTCCCACTCTCACTCTAAGCAAATACGAGTAAACTTCCTCTTAATTCAACCTTCCTCATCCCTAACACATTAGCGTAATTAATATATATATATAAATATATATTATATATATAAATATATATATTATATATAAATATATATTATATATATATATATATGTGTGTGTGTGTGTGTGTGTGTGTGTGTGTGGTGTGTGTGTGTGTGTGTGTGTGTGTGTGTGTGTGTGTGTGTGTGTGTGTGTGTGTGTGTAGCCAGGACAGTTAATATAAGATGCGGTGCTAAAAAAAAGACAGAGAAGATTTAATTGTTTGGTTATATTCTGATGTCCAAATACGAGGTGTAAATGGAAATGGACTAGGGGTGGATGGTAAATGAAATCATAGCTAACAATTATTATAATTACTATAAGACTGTCAGAGCACTTAGTGAACCTACAGCGCTATGCTTGATAACCATAAAAACAGAACCATTAATTTTATTAATAATTTCAGTTTTTCTTGTTTCTTTATTCCTGTACTTAACAATGAAGCTATGACATCACCATAAAAATACAAGATGGAAGATTGTGGTATAGGTGATTACAAATCTTAATTAGGTGTTCAGATGGGCTTATTAAAATTTCTCCCTTCCTCGCACTATCTTCGTCGTAATGACTTATTTCCTTTGAGATAAAGTATTGTAAGTTCATCTCCAAGAAATGTTTATTTTCCCTATTTAACAGAAGTCTTTGTTCTTTCTAGAGCTAAAAACCTCCCCCTAACCTTATATTTTTGACACGATACTATGCAAGTAATTAAAAGTTGATAACTTTATTACTAGGTGAAGAGAAAAAAGAGCTGTTTAAATGCGAGTTAACAAAAATTAAAATGTTATATTTTTTTGTTAGATTTCGGGGGGGGGGGGGGGGGTGTAAGAGGGTGGAAAGGAATGGCTACTCAAACGTTATTGGTCACTAGGCAAGTAGGACATTTTTGAACGTTATGTTATAAGCGTACTTGCACAGCCAAAGTATAATGTATAAAAAATTAACAATTATTTAAAACAATACATACACTATAAAAATATTTTGAAAGTAATATAATAGGATGTTTCGATACATTGTGAATTTTTTAAAACATATCAACCATAAAATTCGAAACCACCAAAGAAATAATCATGTTTTTTTATGTTATACAAAATCGTGAAATCCAAAAGTTTAATTTTAAATTTATCAGACTATGTAGAAATAATTCCGATCATTAAATACATTTTGTTTTGTGGTAGCAAAATTTCTTGAAATATTTGTTTATGCGTGAAATTTGATGATATTTTGCTATAAAAAAACCCACAAATAGCCTTATGAAATCGATATAGAAAAATATCAAATAAACTAACTATAATTTTGAATTTATTTTACGTCCATATAAGAAGTGTAAACTATTGCTATGTAGACCATTTACAAACTAATTTTATTTGTTTTCTGATAGTTTTTTTAATCAAATGTAGATAACGTCATTATGTAAAACTAGTATAGTGGTCGAGTCATCTAAATAGAATTATACCAATATCTTATTTTCTCATATAAAGATGAAGCAGTGTAATAGTGAAAGTTTTTTACTTTGAGATTAATTTTTAAGTTTTATGTGGCACCAAACTCCAAAAAGTGGATTATACAATTATTTCTGTGTGTCCTTGGGCCTAGATCTAATTTTTTTTATGAATGTTATTCAAACTTGGCATTTAGATGTTACAGGTTTATTTGATTGTGACCTTAGCCCTTCAATTAAGGGTAGTTAACTGATGGGTGATTTTTTAACTAGTTTAGAAATGACTGATTTTTTACAAACTTGGAATATTATAAAAATGACTCCAATGATTTGGTTGAAAATGCGTATCTGGTGAGTTTTTACATATTTAACAATGTTGCAAAAAAATTCTCTAAAAAAATTATTTAATAGTTTTTACTACCTTGTAATTTTTGAAAAATTTGAATTTCTTTGAGAACAGCCCTAACAATTTTGTTAAGAATTGATATCTAGGGGCTATTTTACATTATAAATAATAATATAGGGTATGTTAAATTTTCTAAAATAAATTAATTTAAGTGTAATTTACTAATTATGAAAATCTTTAGATAATTTAAAGTATTTCGAAAATGGTATTTTAAGATTAAGTTAAAATTAAGTATATTTAAATTGTGTATCATGATTAATAAAAACGTATTTTATTTTTATAAATAAAAATAGTTTGATGGTAGTTTACAAGTAACTGAATTTTGAAAATATGTCATTTTTAAAAAGTTGTCTGAACAATTTTTGTTTAAAATTTATAAATTAAGAGTGTTTATTGTAACTCACAATATAATACTTTTTTAATTTTTTGAGGAAAATTTACACAAGGGTAGCTTACTGAAAACCTATTTTTCAACATTTTTCTTCAAGCTATACTAAATTAAAAAGTTTTGCGATTTGGTTGTACCATTTATTTTTTAGTGATGTAAAATTTACATGTATTTGGGGATATAAAATATCTTTAGAATAGTATGTGTGTAAGTTGTGAACTAAAACCGGTAACTGAAATAATACAGTAGATAAGGCATTGGTACCGTCAAATGGAATAAAGTTTGTAAATTGATCTTCACAAGATTCGTAATATAGAACGTAACTCACAGGTGGGCCACTAGATCTAAATGGTAGGTTCATCTAGTCGAGATTACCGGTCACGGACAGGCTGGAGTTCTAATCCCAGACGAGAGTACTGTGGTAGGTTTTTCTTAGATGTTTTCCTTATTCCTTCTCATTCTATTTTCAAGCATATTTAATTTAATTTATACCTTTTTCATCCCTAATTCTTTAGCGTATATAACCCGCCTCGGTGGCGAAGTTGGCTAACGCGCTAGTCGTGCTGAGCTCGACCGCCGAGGACGTGGAGATCGAGGTTCGAATCTCGGTCGGATGATCTGGGGATGGTTTTCCTAAATGGTTTTCCACTCTCCCTCCACGCAAATTCGGGTTCACTTCCTCTAAATTCAACCCTCCCAATTCCTAATCCAGTAGCGTAATTAGTACTTAAGCGTATAACCCGCACGGGTAGTAAGACGCAGTGCTAAATATTATTATTATTTTATTATTATTATATTATTTAGCGTATATACAATCAATAAGCCCGACACCGCTTCAATGATCGCGTGGTTTAACGCGTTATTCTCGTAGTAGACTAGACTGCCGATGACTGGGAGATCGAGGTCCAAATCTCGGTTGGGTTTACTGGGATAGTTTTTTCCCAAAATATTTTCCCACTATCCCTTCACGAAAATGTCAATACATTTCCTCTAAATACCTTCCTAACCCCTAAAATTAAAAACATTATTGTAATTAGTACATAATCGTACAACCTGAACGGTTAGTGAGACGCGATGGAAAAAAAAAAGCAACAAAACATATTGAATAGGTCAACAGGGTCAACATAATCTGAATTCTAAAGGTATGGTAGGCGCACAAGTTACTAAAAAAATATTTCTAAAAGTACTAGTCTGGTTCACCCTGGGCTCAGACATGTTTAATATTGTTCACTTTTGAGGTAAACCTCGTAATTCAAATATTAGAAACAAATATACACGGTAGAGAGAAACGAGATTAAAAAAAAAAGAAGTGCTGTTCAGTTTCCCAAATAGACAACGAATGTGCTCTCCGCGTTGTACGGATTTTGTCCTGGACCTTTCCGCCAGTGTTCTGAGGAGAGGGGAGAGGGTTGGGAAAAAGAGCCAAAACCGGGCACGCCAATAGGATTACAGGATTGAGGTCACATGTTGTGGAGTGTCGAGCTTTGTATTATAATTCCTGTTTTTCCTCTGGTGGTGATGCCTGGAGAGGGCTTAGCTCTACCATTTTTACAGCTTGAATCATAAGTGTTTTTGCTTTTAGCTTGTGCCTTGACATTATTAATTTTGGTTTACAACGATTTATTAAAAGGGGTTTGTATCTGTATACCAGTGGTGGACTCAGATATTTATTTTGGGGGAGGTATTCAATCAAGGCTGTTGCCATAATGTGATTTCATTGAGAAGAGAATTCAGAGAAGGGGGACACAGCACCCTAATCACTGCAGACTAAGAAAATGTATGAATATTAAATGTCTCTAGAGCAGTGTTTTTCAATATTTTGGTAATGGAGGACAAGAAAATGGAAGTTTGGGCACTGTGGGACCACCGGGTCCCTGGGAGAAAAGTAGATGAGGGAACACAACATTATGCAGGAAAAATATCATTTTTAGATAATTACATTTTAGGACTGTAAATACAAAATAAAAGTTAATGTTGAAAAAGCCCATGTAATTAAGTTACATTAAATTAGTAAGTAAAAGGAATTTGTTTATTTTTAACATTCTAAAACTCATAATTTTTTTTTATAAATAATTGTACAGATTTGTTGACTTAAGGTTTGTACAAACTTCCTTTTCTGTGTGATTTGTGTCTAACGAGGTAGAAATAGAGCATAGAATCGACCATTTGTCTTATCGTCTGTGTCTCCATATTACGGATGTTTTTTACACTATTGCTAAATGGGTGGACCAGTTTTAACGAAATTTGCAAGGGACATTCTTTGAAATTTGGCCAAACGACGTATACACATTATTTGTCTATATATTTATCTGTTTAAAGATAGTGGCCACTCAAAAATCTGCCAAAGAAATTTGGTAGTGACATTTTTTGGATTTTGGTTGAACTAAATATGTGCCCTTTATTTATCTTATAAGGAAGCAAGCTTACCTGGCATTACTAAACTATAGTATAGCTTATAAGATAGAGCCATAGTGTTATCCGTCAAGGAAAGACCGCTTTCCTTTTAGGGTGAACGGAGTGTACATGGTTTTTCGATCTGGTTATTCGTTTCGAGATGGTGGTTGCTCGAAAATCTACCCCACAATAACTGCCAAACGCTTTAATCAATTTTAACGATGTTTGGCAGGAACATTTTTGGAACCTATGCATAACGACGTACGTGTTTGGTTTATCGATATGGTAATTCATTTTAATGTGGCCATTCAAAGTTTTTTTTTTTAGTTTAATAGCTTGTCTCAAGTGATTTGAATTTAAAACTCTAAGCAATCAATCGAGTACCTAGGGTGTATTTTATTTAATTTTGACATATTTTACTGTGTAAATAATTTTTCCAAAGATTAATCTTTGAAGTGCAGTAGCAATATGATCAGTAACGGCTATTCACATTTGTGTGTCTCACCATGTTGTATTATTCAGCGTGTGTTTATTAACTAAACTATCAATCACCATTTAATAAACGTTAAAGTAGCTTTTAGAAAGTGCCAATTTACAAACATGTTACAAACTCAATTTTTATCTAACAAGACGTGCTAAGTTACATCAAAGAGAAACTTCCGATGACGTCACCATCTCGTTAACTTTAACTGACTCAAAATAAAATCCATGCAATAAAATTTATAGAGGATAGAATCCAAAACACTATTAGTAATAATATAAAGTTTCCAAACTTAGCAATAATAAATTTAGGAAAGGGATCCTTTTATTGAGACATTAAAACATAATTTCCTAAATGTTAATTTTTATTAAGACTTTCCGAAACTTCATTATAATTTGGTATAGTTTAAAACGATTGTTAAAAATGTTATAACATGTTATGAGATATGTTAATTTACTTTTATTAAAACCTACTATAATATATAAGGCAAGAAAGTTCTAATCTTCTTAGGTATATAACTAAAGTGAGAAAGTTTGTTTAAACTATTTGGTGAACATTTATGGCTAGGCCTACCCATTTCTATTTCATTTGAGCATTTTATTTTAAAAAGTGACGAATACCAAAAGGCTTCTTTTCGCTAACAAAGAAGTAGGGAAGAACAGTCCAATTGTCATAGGAAGAGCTGTTTGTATATTAACATATTTTTTAAGGGCAACATTGATGACACATACATACAATTATACATATAATTTGATACGCCATTTCCGATAGTTGAATTAAAAAAAAAAGGCTGAGCCAATTTTGAAGAACGAACACTCATTTTAAAGGTTAGAGGTATAAAATCTCATCAAAAATTGTTCTTCCCAAGAAACCTGATTTTACTAGTGAATTTCCAGGTTTTTAGCAGTTTAGGCAGTGTCTCATCTAGGGTAAAGTGGGGTAAGATGCCCCGCCGGTAGAGATGCCCCACCCTCGGTATTAAAGGAAAAGAGGGGAGATAAACATTCCTCGCGTCAGTTGTCGGTTGACCTTGATTGTGATAGCAACGGAAAAGAAGAAGTTGTTCCCTTTTCTGCGGTTTAAACATCATTGGCTGCTTATTTGTTGCGCTACTCATTCTAGGTAAGTGTATATATTTTATCGTATTCACAAATACGGTATCAAAGAAAGTGTTAAATACATTTTAAGCGCAATATTACGACTTTATGTGGGTATTGAATGAACAAAGGTGGTGGTATGATGGCGTGAGCGTGGGTCGACCATATTGTTACCACGTGGTTTGGTGGGGCATCTTTCCCATTAATTTGGGATAGACGCCCTATGAATCAAGGGGGAAGATGCCCTGTTAATATTTCGTATGGGAGAGATGGCTAAATAGTATGTCTAGGTTAGGTTTTACAGTTACTGTTTAATTGACGTGTTCTTTATTTCTGTAGGTAATATTTACGATGCCACGAGAATACAAAAGGAAAAGTAACCGAGGTTCATGGTCTCAAGATGACCTTGAGAAGGCCATTGATGCTGTAACAAAAGAGGGAAAAGGTGTACTAGCTGCTTGCAGGGAATATAACATTCCCTCAAGAACACTACGCAGAAGAATTTTAAATAACAATAGAGTGAAACGAGGACTAGGCCCTTCTGGATGTTTGGAATTAGAAGTGGAGAAGAAGCTCGTTACGCATATTCAGAAGCTACAGACTGCTGGTTTTGCCCCAAATACGAAAACAGTTCGAATTCTTGCTTTCAAGTTAGCGCAGAGGCTAGGTTTGAAACATAAGTTTAATACAAACAAGGAGCAGGCTGGATATGATTGGTTTTTATCGTTTATGGCTCGGAATCCAGAGCTCAGTGTGAGGAAAGCGGAAGGAATATCACTAGCCAGAGTGTAAGGCATGTGCAAAGAAGAAAGTGAAAAATACTTTAACTTATTGAAGGACTTACTTACCAAACATAAATTAATGAATAAACCTGGGAACATTTATAATATTGACGAAACGGGATTGCAGTTGAATAACAAACCAGGGAACGTAGTAGCAATTAAAGGGTCAAAGGACGTTCACGTCACATCAGGAGAGAAAGGCGAGACAATTAGTGTTATTGCATGCTGCAATGCGGAAGGAAATTTTTTACCTCCTTATTCCATTTTCAAAGGTGTAAACAAGAAAGCAGAGTTTGAAGACGGGATGCCTCCTGGTTCTACTGTCACAATGTCAAAAAAATCGTCATATGTAACATCAGAAATATTTCTTGATTGGCTTCAAAACCATTTCACCCCTAGAAAACAAGGAACAGTCTTGCTAATACTTGACGGACACGCCTCACATATGAATTCAGAGAACATGCTCGAATTCGCATCTCAGAATGACATAGTAATGCTTTGCCTGCCTAGTCACTCCACGCACTATCTGCAGCCGTTAGATCGAAGTTTCTTCAAACCATTAAAAACCTTCTTTTATGAAGATTGCCAGACATGGATGGTGACGAATGAAAATAGGAAAATTACTCGTCTACAATTTGGGCAACTTCTTTCGAAAGCTTGGTCCAAAGCTGCGACTGTTGGAAATGGGACTTCTGGATTTCGTACTACAGGAATCTACCCTTACGATCCAAACGCAATTCCAGATCATGCATTTTCCATGTCAAATAACATCTTTTCAAACAGTTCAGAGCAACCCCTTTCAAACAATCAAGATTTATCAAACAATAACAGAGATCTAACTCAAAGCTTGCCTTCAACTTCAAATAACATTCTACCTCATTCTACTATTGTTCAAGCTAGTCCTAAATCTAGTGATAGCATTCCAACAACACCCAATAAAATACTCAACACAATTTCTCCAGTACCAAAACTTCCAGAGAAAAAGAATACCAAAAGAAAACAATCAGCTGCTCATTTAACATCTACAGAATACATTGACATGAAAAAAGGGAAAAAATTAGCCTCAAATCAATTGAAGCAAACTAAGTCAGTTAGGCCTAAACCTTCAGGATATAGAGTCAAGAAAAATCTAGAATTTTCCAGCTCATCCAGCTCTTCTGATGAGGAACATTCTTCTATAGATTATCCAGAAAGTGATGAAGATGATGAAAATGCAGAATGTGTTGAATGCTTGGAGGTTTATAAAGAAACAACTCTAACTTCCGATTGGATTCAATGCATAAAATGTTTATGTTGGTTACATGAGTCATGCAGTATTCCTAGATTTCAAGGAAGATGTAGACGTTGTGGAAGAGATTTTATCCGCAAAAGTTTAAAAAACAAAAAGTAATTGACAGAAAATTATAATAAACTATAATGGGTCATCACACCCACTAGTGGTAGGGCATCTTTCACGGTGGGTCGGGAGAGATGGCAAAAAAATGACATTTAGAATTTTGATAAAAAACAATATTTAATATGGTATAATATTGTAATAGTAATTTTTTCATCAAACAATAATAAATATTTAAAATGATCTATGTGTTATTTTAATTTTTTTTAAATATTATTGTTGAGCTTTATATTTTTATGTAAATGTGGGGCATCTCTACCAGGTTTACCCTATACAATCATTATTTGTTTACATCACCATGGAAACCATGATTTGTTTATAGTTGTGTATTGGTAAATAATATATTTCACTTTGGCTAAAATAATAACTCAATTTTTACTAAATTATGATGGTGCAACAAATATACAGAGAGGTGGGTGAGGAGGGTTCGTTTTAAAGTTATCATCATAATTCGAAGGATGAAAAATATAAGTTTAGCTTACAATTAAACACCAATAGCTCAAAATTCATGGAAAGTTGAACTACTTCGATGATTAAACCTTCGACTAGAAAATCTAGCGAAGCTTCATTATATATATATCTTTAAAAACAAAATTGTTCAAATAAATTTGAGTGATAATCTGTAGCTATCGATGCAAGGATTTACAAGTCTTAGGTGACCTGGTGGTCTAGGGGTAAGGTGTCAGTCAGACTTCTGTGCTGGGGGTCCGGGGTTCAATCCTCGATCCCGGCACAGATTTATCTGGTTGCCAAACCCTTCCTTCACCTCTGACCAGATGTGTATTAATCTCAACTTGTGAATGTGAGGAATGCCAGGCCTCCACCGTGGTTCGGATCTCACGTTAAACTGTAGGTCCTCCATTTCATCTCACAGTCACCCTACCATTGCACATTAGCGTAAGTGCGTATAACCCGAACGGGTAGTAAGACGTGGTGATAATAATAATAATAATAATAATAACACTAGTCTTACTTTATTACGAATGTTATTTTATAATATATACCAAAAAAAAGACAGTTATAGATCACGTAGCTTGATGTGTGAATACTTGAAATGAGATCTAGTAACTTTTCTAGATGTCAGATAAAGGTCTTCCTTTGAAAATGAGACTGTATAAACAAGTTTTCGAGACACTTGGGTACACTATTCTACTATAGGCACGAATCATTATATAGAGGCCTATACACTTAGGGTATCTCATCATATATTCTACTTCGAAGCAAAGAGTGTAAATTCTAAAGTTTGCGTCACAACAGATGAGAACTTTATATTTTATTCAGCATAACGCCAAAAGGTTTTTAGAGCTAATTGTTATTTCCATTAGACTGGCTCAGCTACTGACTATCTACCCTCATCGTGTTAATGGACCATGGGAGCAGTTCATGTGAATGTAAAGTAACATATATAACCCCCCCCCCCCCCAACCACATTTCTATCCTTCCCAAGGGGATATGCCCAAACGCTTCAGACCAAGGTCAGATGTCATTTATATTTTATTTGTGTTGGTTCTGGAAAGAGACGCGCTGGGGATAACTTTTGGGTTTTGGGCAACAGAGGGTACAAGTTTTTGATAAAATTGTATGGATATTTCAAAGCTTCGTGAGAAAGAAACATTAAGTGTTTCTCTTTAGAAACTATTTAGATAATAGATTGTTGTCATGGTTATCAGAAGTATTTTCTCATAATTGAATAGCTATTCACAGCTAACAATTTACTAATATATAAATTTACAGATTGCCTTTAAGCTTTAGTTATTATTTTTTTAAACTTAGAATTTGATTTGGTAAAAAATAGTATACATCAATCAAAATTGGAGGGGCTACGTTATACCCTTCCTACGCCATTGTTCTTGTCAATAGAGAAATGTATTTGGCATCCAATTTGGTGGGCGTATGGTCTAAGGCGCCACTCTCACAGAAAACCAGGCTGCTGATGACGGAGAGATCAAGGTTAAAATCTTGGTCGGGTGTATTGAGGGTGTTTTTTTTACAAAATTGCTTTTCACTCTCCCTCCACACAAATGCGGGTACAATTAATCCAAATATAACCTTAGTAATCCTTAAAACCATTAGCGTAATTAGTACATAAGCATATAGCCCGAACGGGTAGTAAGACGTGGTGTTAGAAAAATACATTTGGCAAATTTGCTCAAAATAACTGTCATGAAAAATTATAGAAAAAAACATATAATGAGGATTTGTCTTCTTATAGGCAAGAAATGAGTATTTTGTCGTACTTTTTTAGTACCTCATTTTGCTACCAGTCCGGACTATCCACATTTAACCCCATTAATGTTCTAGGGATCAGGAAGGAATAGTAGAGATGAAACGTACCCGCATTTGTGAGGGGGAATGTGGGAAATATGTTAAGTAAAAACAACCTTGATACACCCAGCTGAGATTCAAACCATAAACTGCCCATCACCGGCAAGTCTGATTAGGTGAACTTGACGATTTAGACTGCCTGCCCAGAGATACCCATTAGTGCAATTACAATACAGACTATGACTATAGCAAGTGTTCTAACTCCAAAAGTGTTAAATTTGAGATATTCGGTGTTTACGTCTATTTAGAATTCACATGGCTCACCTGCGGTGAAATTGGGTCTATTATTTAATTACTTACGAGGATACAAACTCGAATTGTCATCTAGTAACATCGGTTTTATACACAAGGTCAAACTTCAATGCTCTTTTACACTAAAGTGTAAAATTGGACATAGAACACTTGCATTCTCGGGTGACGTATTGTGAGCCTAAGAGCCTAATTATTATGTATGTCACGTGACCACAGGCCTGAGGGAAAGCTTAAATATAAGTTATTTGAACGTCAAGGTAGTTTATGACAGTTCACCAGATTTAGTAGCATCACATTACATATATTATAATTAAATATATGTTTGGAGTAGGACAGTTGAAACACGGCTATTTAATTAATACATCAAAGCCATTGGCATGAAACATCTTTCTTTGATTTGTTTGTCAGAATATTATTTGAGTATCAACACACAAGCTGAAAATCATTGTAATTATGGCATTATCCGTATAGAGGAGACCACAATTCAATTAATTTAAATTATTTGAAAAAATGTCACGTGAGCATGGTGATTGAACCCGGGACTTTTGGATCACTGTATTAGCACGTTAAACCAAGGTTCCCGGGTTTGATACATGATTTTGTGCGGCCCACGGATATTTTGATAAACCAGCATATAATGCGGCTTTATTTATCTTATTATAAACGTTTTTAGAAACACACCATTTAAGATTATTACACTAGGGATTTAGGCACGATTTTGGGAGGATGGTATACAACATTTTTTACTCTTTATTTACCAAAGATAAATTCTTATAATTAATCTTGTTAAATTTTGTCACCGAATTTGTGCAATGTTTGGCAATACATACGTAAGTGTGTGAACAGTTGTTTTCGTTAAAGGCTGGATGCAAACTGCATCGAACTCTATGTGTTAACAAACGATGGTTTTTGTGTCATGGAACATATTTGCGTGAAAGTAGTTTTGGTCATGGAACATGATGGAACAAAACAAAATAAAACATATTCTTCTCTCATACTTTCTGTATTCGTCCAAATGGAGGAAAATAATGAGGAGGTAGCTTTGTTGTTGTGAGGGTGGTTGGTGATGCGACCTGAAGAGGAACGCTGATAGAAGAATCTGGGTTCACCCAATGTTTAAAAAAATAAAGATGAATGAACTTTGTTGTGATAGTCCTTAAGATTAAAAGTGTACAATGCAGCCCTCTCTTGCACAGACACTTTATGTTTGTTTACATCTAGTCGGCAGTAAGTAATCCTACATCATTTCCCTTCCATTTTTGCACCGAATGTTAGACTACACAACAAAAAAAAGCTCGACAACCAACAACCTCAGATTAAACCTCCACTCTTCAGAATGACAGCAAATAACAGATGGTGGCGATTGCGCAATGCAAAATGTTCCATCAATTTTGTTCTATGAAACATGGAAGCGAGGAAGACGACTGATTTGTGTAAACGTGTGCTGTAATGTGCTGTTCTATCCTAATGTTCGATGCAATGTGCACCCGGCCTTACGGACACGTATTTATCTCTAATAAATGAAAGTGACTTCAACATAAGATTCAAATCCTCGCATTCACACTATTGTTTCATAAAAAGGGTTTCATATTTCCGGGTGAAAATAAAAGGTAGGTCTTAGATATTTTTATAATTTTATTTAATTTTGTATAATAATAAGGATTTTTAAATTGAATATATTTTTTAGATGTTGAAAATATCGATTTAAAAAAAATATTTGACCTTGTAGGTAATTTAATTTTTCAACGTCCCCCTTATGATCTGAACCTCAGCTCACCAGCATCGGTGAGCACTTGAACTAAATGTAAAACTTGTCTACTCAAGTTTTCCAGTGACGAGAAGGTTGGAGCTTGAATCCCATCTGGGTGTAGTAAGGTGATTTTTAATAATAGTTGGTTCCCTATCTTCCTTCATGTAAATGCGAGTACGTTTCTTCTAAACACCACCTTCCTCACCTCCACCTCATTTATGTAGTTTTTTTTTATGTTCATCGCGTCTTACTACCCGTTTGGGCCATACACTTATGTACTAATTACGCTGATGGTTTTAAAGATGAGGACGACTATATTCAGGGGAAGTACACCCGTATTTGAGTGGAGGGAGAAGGGGAAACCATTTTGGGATACATCAATAATCTAACCAATATTAAACCTGATCTCCCCGTCATCGGCATTTAGTCTAATGAATAGTGACACCTTAGACCATGCGGTCACCAAAGTGGGTATTTATGTGATTAAATGTGGATATCCCAAATGGGTAGTAAGAGTTGATGGGTAAAAACCATCTCGGATGGATAAAATGGGGGATAGTTCTCCACATGTGAATTATCACTGTGTTTTTCCCATTCCCTCCCCCTGCTAAGGGGGGTGGTTTTTCTCCAAGCTACTCCCTCAATTCCTCCCCTTTGATTGGTTCACAAGGCTAGAATTTATCGCTTGATAGATTTATTTAGATGTATTCTGTTTTAACTTAATCGAGGGAAATTTGTTTCTCAACATAGCAATAAATTCACATCATGGGCTGAGTTGCGCTTTGCATTTGGATAAATAATTTATATTAACAAAAAAAGTTTGTAGTTTTACAGTGACAGGTCAAGATAAACTTATAATAAATGGAAAAAAGTTTATTTTTGAAAAAATTCAAAATATTCAACGGACTACAAATTATGCCACTAATAAAATCTTACCATTTTAATTTTTTGTCCAGGAAATATGAATAAAAAAACTTATACAAGTTGTTGACATGATGATTTTATTCTAAACAAGGAATCACAAATATTTTTAATCAGATTAACTATAAATTTAAACTGTGTCTTTAGTATATATGAATAGCGTTATTTTTTCACAATCATTTATAGCAAGTATCTTATTTACTTACTCTAATCGATTAAGGAGCTCGAAAGTTCATTGCCGCACTTAAAAAAGTAGGTTACCCATCTCACTACACCCTATCCCTATCTTGCACTAGTTATACCCAGTCCACCTCATTACACCCTATCCCTATCTTGCTTTAGTTCCATCTAGTCTATCTCATTACACACTTATACCTATCTTGAGCTAGTTCTATCCAGTCCATCTCATTACACCCTATCCCTATCTTGAGCTAGTTCTACCAGTCCATCTCATTACACCCTATCCCTATCTTGCACTAGTTATACCCAGTCCATCTCATTACGCCCTATCCCTATCTTGAGCTAGTATTATCAGTTCACCTCATTACACCCTATCCTATCTTGAGCTAGTTATATCCAGTTCACCTCATTACACCCTATCCCTATTCTTGAGCTAGTTATATCCAGTTCACCTCATTACACCCTTATCCTATTTGAGCTAGTTATATCCAGTTCACCTCATTACACCCTATCCTATCTTGAGCTAGTTATTTCAGTTCACTCATTACACCCTATCCTATCTTGAGCTAGTTATTCCAGTTCACTCTAATTTCTCCCTTATCCTATCTTGAGCTAGTTATATCCAGTTCACCTCATTACAACCTATCTCTTTCAGGTACATTCTAATGTTATCTTCCCATCTGCGTTTAGGTCTTCCCAATGATCTCTTCCTATTGTATGTTCTAGTATTATTACATTTAAAACATTTAAATCACATATTAGCTATTTAAGTTATTTCAAATTAATTCATAAAATCAATTTTACATGTGAATAATTTTTGATATCATGAATAACATATTATTTACAAATGAAATGTCTTCAATGTTTAATGTTGTTCTTTGAATACTGTTCTCCTCATAAGGGGATATTTATTATAGTTAGAAGTCCCTACTTCTATGGGAATCACTTCCATACCTAATTTGACATAAATTATATTAAATATTTAAGTACCTATAGTTAATCATTACTGCCTTCACCAACTTCGGTGGCCGAATGATCTAAGGCTTCACTTTAATGTTAGACTGGCTTGTTATTATTATAATATTATTATTATTATTATTATTATTATTATTATTATTATTATTATTATTATTATTATTATTATTATTATTAGCACCGCGTCTTACTACCCGTTCGGGTTATACGCACTTACGCTAATGTGTAATGGTAGGGTGATTGTGATATGAAATGGAGGACCTACAGTTTAACGTGGAATCCGAACCACGGTGGTAGGCCTGGCATTCCACACATTCACAAGTTGTGGTTAATACACGTCTTGTCAGAGGTGAAGGAAGGGTTAGGCATTCAGATAAATCTGTGCCGGGACCGAGGATCGAACCCCGGACCCCAGCACAGAAGTCTGACACCTTACCCCTAGACCATCAGGTCACCAACTGGCTTGTTAATGATGGGAAGATTAGGGTTCGAATTCTGCTCGGGTCTACTGAGGGTTCTTTTCCCAAATGATTTCCCACCCTCCTGCCATGCAAATACGGGTGAATTACCTTTAAGATACTTCTTTCCTCATCCCTACCCCATTAGAATAATAATTATCATACATGAACAGGTTAGTGAGACGTGGTGATTAAAAAAATAATAATTAATGCCTTGGTATGTATTTCAAATCTTCCGTCGGAAGAATTGGTTCTTCTCTATGTAAATAGGAGCTTTAATTTTTGTAAAGTACGTTTTTATTTGAGCTATCATTTTAGATTCTCTATTTCCAATAAATACCACCCAAGCTCTACAACATTCTTATATCTATGTTCCAGATAGACGTAAACAGTAAAATTATACACAATTTTAACCTGAATTTTACTAGAAACACATCGTGCTTGTAAAACTTTCATTACTCTCTGTAAAATAAAAATAGGTTTTTCCCTAATAATTTTTTTATTAGTTTGATTCGTTTTGGTTAGAGTCACTTATTTACTTTCATCAACAGATTATAAATTTGGATTTTCTATGTAGTCTGGTACACATTTCGTGTGCTTGTTTTTTCAAAACCCCAAGTAAAAATTCTAATAAATACATTTATAGAAAAGTAGATTTTTATAAGAAAGAACTAAAAAATCTTTAAATAGCAATATACCTATATAATTAAGGATTTTTTCTGGATTACCTCACAAATATTTACATTTTAAATTATTTAAACCAGTGATTCAAACATAGCTTTGTTATTATAATTTGAGTATATTTACATCAAATTGAGTTTTTAAAAATAAAATAATGGTTTCATTACTTAATTTTATCAATTATTTTTTATCCCACCACGTCTTACTACCCGTCCGGGCTAGCCATATTTTAATTACAATAAGAGATTACAAATTAGAAAACTTGCATTGGGAGCCGCGTGGTCTAACGCGCTACTCTCACGGTCGATTAGACTGCCAATAATGGGGGGGATTGAGGTTTTAATCTCAGTCGGGTGTATTGACGGTGGTTTTTACACGTTTTTCTAAGCAAATGTGAATACACTTCCTTTAATATAACCTTCATAATCTCCAAAAACCATTAGCGTAATTAGTATATAAGCGTTTAACCCGTCTGGGTAGTAAGATGCAGTGCTAAAAAAAGAGATGAGAAAGGGATGGTTAGTTATAAGAAATATACCCACATTTGTGTGAAAGGAGAGTAGGAAACCATTCAGAATAAAAATACTAAGTACGCCCCAGGATTCAAACCTTGACCTACTTACCGTCAAGCTACATTAAACGAGCCAGGAGTATATTCTGCGTACCCACCGATGTAGGAAGAAAATTTTTAATTTCCTTTTCATAAATCATCACATACAATGTATATTTTTAAACAATAACTATAAATCCTCACGTGGCATATGTGGCTAGATGTAAATAGTCGACTTAAATCCTTTCAGAGCTGTTAAAAAAAAAGTATAGCCTTTTGTAATTCGACTATGGCAGCCATATTTTAATATCTTATATTATATTGATCCATTAGGGTTTTATGTGTGTTTGTATACATTAAAACATATTTTTAAATAATGTTATAACTTAACGCAGACTTAGTGAATATGGAGATAGACATACCAATGTTAGCCCACATTAATTATAAATAATTAAGGCCCTTGGTCCTGTCGAGTGCAGGTCTAAAACCTATTTTGTGGTTTGGTGGGTGGGAGGGTGAAAGGCGTGGTGGGGCTTCACAACCGACCAAAGTATCCTTCCGCGCCACCGAGAACAGATTGATCACGGAAACCGTAGATGGCGCTAGCTACTACGGCGGGTCTTGAGGAAAAGCCCTACGTTTGGAAATATCAGTTTTTCGAGAACGAGTGAAATTTGTAAAATAATATTTTCTAACGCCCCTTCTGAGATAATGTATCGATGTTTATTAATTGTTAAATTTTCTTATTTTTTGTTATGAAGCCGGCAGTTTTCTATTGAAAATTGTAAATTTTTTCTATATTTAATTTATCACTGTTAAAATTATAGAGGAGGTGTGTATATAAAAAGTATAACTTAATCAACATGCTTCTATTCTTGAACAAACCCTTTCGAAAAGAAAATTGCAAAACAATAAAAATTCTTTAAGATAACCAATTGTTCCCACGGCTCTGCATTTTCCACGCCAAATGAGAAAGGCTAACCACCTTAAGGCCTTGTTATTAATATTTTTTAGCACTAGTTGTTACAACTCTTTTGGTTATACATATATGTACTAATTATGCTAATGAGTTAGGAATGAGGAAGGTTAAATTTAGAGTATACTTGCAACATGCGTGGAGGGAGAGTGGAAACACATTTAGGAATAACCACCCTCAGTACACCCAAATGTGATTCGAACCACGATCTCCCTGTCATTGTCAGTCTAATCTATTGTGACAGTGACGCCTTAGACCATTCGGCCACCGAAGCAGGTAAGGTCTTAATAATACATTACATTTTAATATTGAAAATCAATACATATTTGACTTAAAAATAAAAAGTCACCACTTTTAAAACGTCAGCCAAAATTAATACCTTACTTAGGTCTATTGATATCGAAAATGCAAATTTCCCCAATTTATTTTGAAAACATTCATTTTAGGGGCAATATTCCATAGGGATGCCATTAGGGGTGCCAGAATAAAATAATAAACATATATAATAAAAAAATTGTGGCCAGATATTGCCATACAGATGAATCTTTTTAAAGCTTTATATGAGATAATCTCTTGTAAAGGGCCTCATTTGATGATGTATTATGTTGAGATTTACTTTTATAATATTTTAGTATATTTTTAATGGTTGTCATGTTTTTTCTAGCGTAATGATATACCTACTATTCAGGAGACTATGTATATTATATTCACCCATATGAATATTTTTTTGTAAGTAATAACAGAATTTGGCTAAGGGGCTTATGAGCTTATTTTGCATAAACCCTTAGAAATTGAGTAGTAGAGGAAGGTAGCAAAAACCATACAATTTTATTTTTTAAATAATATCCATTTTATTTACCCATTTTTTAAAACTTATTAAATACAATAGTATAAATATTACATTAAAAAGTATGTTCCTAGAACAAACACTTACACAGCAACTATCATGTGTTCTTAACCGTGAAAATGGTTTACCCTTATTGGAATTAGCAAAACAAAATTGTGCCGGTGTAGGCCGACACTTGAATTGAGCTTGTCTGTTTATTGTAATCACGGGGTGGCACCGAATTGAAAGAAAATATTTATCTTAATGGTACATTAATTAATTAATATTATATTAATTAATGTATATGTATGTGATATTATGTCCATGTTCACAAAGTATTGTAGATCTAAAAGGAAGTATTTGTTTAAGCTATATTTCAAACTTTTACCGCTAGAGGAGGGTAAAAGCAGATCAGTGACACCTATGTTGAAAGTCAGTTAAATGCTGGAGTCCAATCTGATTAGTCATATCATAGGTTCAGTGGTATCATGGGACTTTCAGCTTACGGTTGTGTTTCCTATGTTTGGTGACATTGTAAAGACTGTGATTCTGAATTATTAAATCAAGATTGTGTTTATGAAAGTGTTGATATTTAATCATTACCTGTATAATATTAGTTTGTAAAAGGACCCATGACAATGCCATCTAGGGAGGCGCATAAAATCACAAACAAATATTTCTATGTTATAGCCTAAACAGTAAGAACCGCGTTTCTTCAAAATTTGCATTCAATGCTTTCTGTTATTTCTATTCACTGTCTACCTTGGTGGTATTGATGTAAAGTGCTCGCCTCATGATCCGATGTTCATTTATTCAAGCTCAGCCGGGGTCAACGGATAATTCTTGAGCGATAAAAATACATAGCACAAATTCCTACGGATGGTAAGTAAGGCCATGGTCCCATGTCCATTGTGGCATGTTAAATTACTCTGAAGTCATGTGTAAATACCGGTCCCGGAAAAATTGGTAGCCCTTTCATTCTCACTCATAGAAATTATCGTGTGCTGATATAATCAGTCGGTTCAAAAAGTGCACGATACCTAAAAAAAATTCTGTTCCTGCTTCACTTTTATTTTAAACCTTGTTACGCTGTTACTTTTCTCTTCATTCATAAACACTTATCTAAAGTGCCCTAAAAGTTTAAATTTTAAAATTAATTAACAAAACCAAATTTCCTTAATTGTCCTAGTGTTTTTCAAACTATTTACTTAATATTATAAGGAAGTTATTATTTGATTTAGTTTTCCTTCAACCATAATTAGCTATATAAATATTATTTACTGTCAGGCCACAAAATAAATAGAAGTATTTTAGATTAGTTTTCAAATTTTCAATATCGCTTGGATAGCAAAAAAAATCAGCATGAACATAAAAAATGAAAAATATTAATTAGATTTCAGAAAGTCACATTTGTGACTAAACCATTTCTAATGATAACTAATGAGTTAAAAATCCATCGTTATATATTAGATTTAAATTAGGTCAACTAGAGCAGAAAAAAATCCACCCCTGTTAAATTATTTTCATGTACCCCAAATAAATAATCCGTGTACCCATAAGGGTACGCGTACAACTGTCTAAAACACTGCACTACGATAACTCAATAGTTATACCTCAAAAAATGCACTTTTAAACTAAGTTAATTTTAAATATAAGAAGCGACTTGGACTTCAATATAATGTTTGTAAATTATTAGTTTAGAAAACCAATTCTAATGTTATTGATAAGAAACCTACAGAACAGTAGGTTAGTAAAAAAAGGAATGAACAGTGAAGTAACATATAACTACAATTTATAAATCTAAGTTAATTTTAAATACGTTTATAAATTACTACAATTTTTCAAACATTTACCACACTGTAGTACAGTTTTTGGAGTGTCTGGCATAATTACGTCATTCTTTTATAGATTGACAACACTGTAGTATAACAATTTCTGCAGTGTATAGCATAATTACGTCAGTCTTCCAAAAAATTGATCATACTTTAGTATAACAATTTCTGGGTTGTGTGGCGTAACTGCGTCATTCTTTCATAGTCAACCACATTGTGGTACAATGATGTCTACCGTGTATAGCATAATTACGTCAGTCTTTCAAAAAATTGATCATACTTTAGTATAACAATTTCTGAGGTGTATAGCATAATTACGTCATTCTTTCATACCTCAACCACACTGTGGTACAACGATGTCTACAGTTTATAGCATAATTACGTAATTCCTTAAAACATTGATCAGCCTTTAATTTAACAATTTCCGTGATGTCATGATTACTTCATTCCTTAAAACAGTGATCATACTTTAGTATAGCAATTTCTGGGGTATATGGCAATAATTACGAGCTTATTTCATATCTCAGTCAAATTGCAGTACAATTTCTACGGTGTGTGGCATAATTACATCATTATTTTGAACATTGACCCCACTGTACAACAATTTGTGGTGTACGGCATTATGACGTCACTCTATTCTTGTCCTCACACACACACACACTGAAGTGGAGCAGTTCTTGTGATGTATGGAGGTACGCGGTGGAGTTGCCAGATTGCCGGGAGGTCGTCTTGATATGTGTGGCCCGCTTTACCGAAGATTTATTGAGCAAAGTTTCCGTGTTGGGTCTTCTTCCATCTACCCTCCCTCTATTTCCCCCCCGTATCCTTCTTGGCTAGGACACCACCCCCCTCCTCCAATGAAGTGCAGCAAGGTAGACCACAGGTTGAAGAAGATGGACAACGCATCCTTAGGGGCGAAGCTCTCATTCAGAACAATAAATTTAGTCAATTTTGGAGTGAAATTTCGTTGTTTTGATGCAGTTCTTAGAAGAAGCGTGTTTTTTACAATTTTAAAAGTCAGTATTACACCACGAATAGCATCTAAATGATTCTGGTAGGTTAAAACTTTTAGAAAATATAAACTTTATTTTGCGTCATAATCACGTGACCGTGCCAACCAATGAGAAAGTCGGAGACTATACCTCAGTTTTAGCTTATGTGGTGCTGACTGACAGTTCACAGCTGACTTCTGACATAGGTATATACCTAAATTTTGACTGTCAGAAGTGACAACTGCTAAAGACATGTTTTTTGCAGATCATATGGTTCGGCGTAGGGATACATAATTTGGTCTGGTAGCTTTTTAAAGCCGTCAGAAGTCAGCTGTGAGCTGTCAGTCAGCACCACATAAGCTAAAACTGAGGTATACGTCCAATTAAACTTCGAGGGAAAATTTTCTAGAGTAAGGTGTAGACAGACGCGATCAGTGAAGTAGAGGTTATAGAGAATATTAAAGGGAATTGTGACCTATCAAAACTACGCCACTCTTTCTGAGAACTTGGTATTTCTCAGAGATCTGTTTTCGTGATGCCAAGCTTCCCGGGGTTTTTAAATTTTCAGAAAAATATTTCTGAAATAGCTCTGTTGCGTGAATCATTTTGTGTTTGTTTCCATAGCAGTGCATACTTTCTCTGCCATTGGTGCTTTCATTTCAATGCTTGTGCACGTATTTATTCTACTGTGATTGGTAGCCCTTAGCAGTCCGTATCGACTAGTCCTTAGAAAGTTAAAGTTGAGTCAACCTCTACTAAGTGATAAGGACTAAGGGCTTAAGGATCAGGACTCTGTAGATAGTGTAGTCTGTTAGTGTGAAGTCGATGTTTTACTGACCCCTACGCACCTTAAGGGTCGTCCATAAACCACGTAACGCATTGAGGGGGGAGGGGGGAGCTCTAATGTCAACATGCTGTTACATGGGGGGAGGGTGGGGTACATCAAAGTGTTACGTAGCACAGGTCTTAAACTAAAATTCTAACATATTCTGAAAATTGAAAAATGATACCTGGACACGGGAATCTAACCCGGGACCTTTGGCTTAGTTCGATTCCCGTGTCTAGGTGTCATTTTTCAATTTTCATAATATGATATCTAGATGGAGTAATTCCCACTAAAAGCATAAATAATAGCTTTGGCTAGTTAATTTTTAAAATTCTAATTTTGAAAAACAAAATTATTGTTCATGTTTTCACCTTTGATAAACATCCTTATGGATAACTTCTGAATATCTGTGGCGTTGAAGATGCAAGCTTTTCACTTACTTTTTGTTTATCAATATTTAGAATGCGCTTAGGTGTTATTGTCTGCCCGAGACTATTAAAGCCAAGCACATTCGAAAACATATATTTTCATGCGGATGACAGTCACATGTTTATATTCATAGCATTTGTTTATATTTGTCCAACTACTGACCCCCTCACGTACCTTTAGTTGGATAACAGCTGTCAGTCGAATAGGCCTTAATTTATTAGTTGAGTTTGAGTATAATTTAAATGCCTACTGCACATTCATTCTTTTACATAGGCCGTGAATAATCACTTGTGTTTGTACAAAAACAAAAATAATTTCTTCAAAAAGAGGAGACTTGTTCATTGCTTGCATATGAAAAGCGATATCCAGAAATAATAGTGGAAGAGTCTCAAAAAGATGTGGTGAAATGGAAATAAGCAAAAGTACAGAATTGATCTCGAGTCAAGTTTGAGGGATCCATCAATAGTGTTATTTATTCATACCAGCAGCATGTTATGAAAAGTGAAGCTTTAAATATAATTAATTATTCACAAAAGATAGGTGTATTTAAGCCTATACTTTTTCCCTTCTGATAAATTAGTGTGTATGTATATAAATGCAGCTATTATACGCATGCTATTGTGGCTGCATTGTCTAAATAGTCATTCTCTCAGTAGACTAGACGGCCGATGTTGGGGATATGGGGTTCGATTACCAGTCAGATCTACTGAGGGTTGCTTTTCCTACATGGTTTCCCACTCACCCTCTATGCAAATGCTGGTAAATTCTCTTTAAAAGTCTACCTTTTTAGTATCCATTTTGTAGGGTGGTATAGTCAAATTGTAGTTATTCTAATTATTTTTATTATATTTATCTAATGGAGTAGAAATGAGGAAGGTAGAATTCTAGAGGTAATCTACCCTCATTAACGTGGAGAGATATTATAAAACCATTTAGGAAAAGTTTCTCTGAGTATAACCGACAGGTATTCGAACCCCAATCTCTGCTCCATTAGCCATCTAGTAATTTTCAAGAGTGAAGCCAAGATCCAGGATTGATGTTGGAACGAAACATGAATCTAGGTATTAATAAGTTAACTAAAGTAAAGTTGTAGATTAATCCAATAATAATTTAGAAAAGTTATATACCTAGAGTTATTTAAATAGCTCTCTATATGACGATAATATGACTATAATAAAAAGTACACAATATTAAGAAATATGTCTTCCCCTAGCGTCAAGCATCTGATGTGGACACTACGAGTATAACATCATCAAAGGGCCATCCTAGTCAGCACATAGTAGAGCCGCGGCGTCTTGCTCTTACTCAGATCGCAGACCTGACATTCATAACATAAATATAGCAGAGGTTTTTTCTCACGAACCTGAGGAATTTGAATTCAACCTCTTTATCTGTTTGTATGTGTAGCTACCCATAAATAATAATACTCTCTGAAATCATTTATGTTCAAGATTTAAAATTGATTTTAAGAAGTATTAATTCTGAATCCCTCCTTTAGTATCACAAATCTTGCCTATGAAATAAAGACATTCATTCTTGGTGAGAAAAGCTACGTAACACGGAGGAGGGGGGCTAGGCTAAATGTCTATATGGTATTACTTGGGGGTAGGGGGGCTAAAAAGGTAGAGGTTTAATCCAAGCAATATATACTTGCATGTGACGTCATGTTTGGTTAGTAAAACCACCGGAAGCTGCGAATGTATCACTACATACCTCTATTCAAATTGCAGAAAGGATGCTGTAGATACAGATTTCTCACCAAGTCTCACCACCCGTCCGGGATGGATGCATTTTTAGCTAGGATAAAGGGTTAGAAGTGAGGGAGGTAGAGTTTTAGAGAAAGTGTATCCATATTTTTGGTAAAGGAGAGTGGAAAACCATTTAGGAAATAAAGTACTCTCAATACTCTCAGCCAGGATTAGAACCACGACCTTCCACTCACCTGCAAGCCAGACTAGGTGAGCCTAACATTTTTTCCCCATACCCACCGATGTAGGTTTTAGGCATTGTTAAAATGGCGTATAAGAAAGGAAGATGCTAGACTTAGATTTTGGTTTAATTATCTAAGACAATTTTCTGACAATTTACAGATTGTTTTGAGATTATTGTGTGTACATCCGAATACAATATTTTGTAATTCCAAAGTATGTCTTTTATCACTTAATTATTTATCAATACACAGCATAATTACACTAATTGGGGTAGGGGTGATAGAGGTTAATTAAGAGGAAATGTACTCGAATTTGCGTATATGAAAATGTCAAACCTTTAGGATATCAGCTTTAAAGCATTCGTTTTGGTAATAGAATATGACCCAATTCGGTGGCCATATGGTCTAAGGCATCCCTCTCACGTTAGACCAGCCTTCCGAAAAGGGGGATATCGGGGTTTGAATTCAGGTTGGATCTACTGAGGGTGTTTTTTTGTTACTAATTTCCCACTTTCCTTCTGCGGAAATGCGGGTAGATTACCTCCAATATGCTTCTTTCCTCATCCCTTACCCCATTAGAGTGTCTGTCACGCATGCGTATAACCTAAACAGGTAGTAAGTTTCGGTGCCTAAAAAACCTTCTAATATGAGTGGCTCGGTATCAAACAGCTTAGCGTGAACACAAATGTGGCGCTGTTTGCGAAATATAAGGGCAGACCCTGCCAACCAGCGGAGGCCGCGCCAGACCATGGTACGCTGCTGTCGTGCTCCAGTTTGGCGAGATTCCATAATAAACAAATTGTCTGCCGCAAGTGCGGCACCGGCTTCGAGGTTGGATCCATCCGATAAAGACGTGTGAGGAAACTGGCTTCCATACACTTCGGTGGTATAATGGTCTTAAGGCGTGGATGTAGGGAACGCGAGATAAGGGCGGTGTTTTTGCAGTCTTAAAGCAAAGTATTTTATTGGAAGAAGTAAATAAAATAATATATTGCTCCAGTAGAAAGATATAGTTTAATTTTCTTCACGTGGTAGCCTCAACAGTTGTTGAATATCTGTCAAGGGTTTCCTGGAATTTAATGACAGCTTTTTATCTTCATTTACAAAATTTTTGATCAACTGTCCCTATGTTTATGATATATATTCAAGAACTGTTGATATTAACACGTTAAGAAAATTAAACTCAATGTTTATACTGAAGCAATATTTGAATTATTTTGACAAAAAACAAGTTTTGCTATAAAAACTGCAAAAATACTAACCTTTACTAGCTTCCCCTACACTTCATCCCTTAAGGCTGGATTGTGGGGAACAGTGGTCTTTTGAAGTATAAGGTACGGTCTTTTCACATATTTTGTCAATTATTTATCATCGTTTAAAATCAAACATAATAAAATGACGTGTATTTTAATTAATTAGAATTTTTTAAAATCTTTATTTTAGAAGTATAATGTCCAAAACTTTAACCACGCTTATTGATTTATGGTTGGCACAGTATTACATTTTGTCAACATTTCGGTAAAATGTATTGCACATGAAGTGTGCGACCTTAGGAGGTTACTCACCCCTTGTCTAAGATGTCACTTCCACAATAGATTACACTGCCGATGACGGGGAGATTGTATTTATAATCGCGGTTAGTATAATACGGATTTTTTACATGTGTTTTTCACACTCTCTACACGCAAACGGAGTTACATTTACTCTAAATTTAACCTTCCTCATTCCTGACACATCATCATAAATACTGCATATGCGTAAAACTTTAAAGGTTATTGTATCACAGTACAAAACAAATTATTAGCATTTGTCAGAAAGGCAGTCACAAAATTATTTTTTTAGCTTTAACCTTTGAGGAAGCCCCTGAGTGGGACCAAGGGGGGGTATTGCCCCCTCCTTATTCTCACCCAAGATCGATATTAATTTCAATAAAATCTTAAAACCTGATACACACGACATAATTCTTGTACAACATTTCGTTAAAAAAATTGAGCAAGATCTTTGTCACACTGATTGCAAATAAGTGTTACACAGACCACTCACATGACACATATGATTACATACTATATTTAAATACGATGGCCTTTTTTTCTATTTTTTGGCCAATTACTTTTAACTTTTGGCACGAATACGCACGTGTACTCTTTTTTACATCCATTAATGTTTCCAGCCTGTGGTTTAGGTTAGTTTTTTTATGAAAGCTATATATTTTCCACTACCGGCTTGCTTGCTGTCGTAGCTTAATATGCCTTATAATCTAACTTAAGAATAGGACAGAAACAACATCCAGTCCCAGGCCATTAATTTATCACAGTAAAGGGTAAACACACATTTCACCAATGATAAATTTTTCGGCCATGCCGGGAATTGAACCCGGGACACTTAACTAAGTAGACAAACACGTTACCAACTGAGCTAAGGTATAGGATCACATGTGTACTAGCTACACTAATTTTCTAGGGATTAGTAAGGTTTGATTTATAGGAAGTGTACCCACATCTGCGTGAATGTGTAGTAGAAAACCATTTAGGAAGCCCTCTATCACTACACCACACCTAAATTTGAGTCCGATCTCCCTCCCATCGGTAGTATAACCTATTAGGAGAGTGACGCCTTTGACCATGCGGCCATAGGAGCGGTTTGTATTCTAATTTATATCCGAATTAATATCTAGATACCTATTTAGGTGAACACAATGAATAAATGCCAGGCTCATTTTGTCTGATTTGTTGATGACAGAAAGGTCAGATTTAAAAAAAACGGGAGAACTAAGGATAGTTTTTCATATATGGTTTCCAACTTCTCCCCACTCAAATGTGAGAACAGCTCCTCTGAATCGTATCTTCTTCCATCCTAGCCCTATTAGTATAATTAGAATGCTTTTAGCCCGGAAGGGACACACTCAAAAATAAAATAGTGGTGTCCATTTAAAATAATGATTTGAAAAATAAATACTAAAAAAAATTATATGTATTCCAGACAACCCAAATTTGTACTACTGGCCAAGTGGACGGAGATGTACGGCTCATCGTGTCTGGTTTTCTGGTGACGGATAAGTTGGGGTTCGAATACCAGCCTGGTGTCCTTAGTACTAAACCATTTAGAGAAAAATACCTTATATTTCTTCACGCGAATGCTGTTACATTCCCCTTAAATTTCTGTCTTCCTCATCACTAGCACATTGGTTTAAATATGCAGATATCCCAGATGGGTATTAAGATGCGTAGCAAGTAAAAACGAAAATAGCTAAGACCCTTATTCTTGTAGTTATTCTAACTAACCACTTTACCCGGAAGAAAGATTATCAGGTGTGGAATCCAATATATTTATTGTCTAGCAGGGACTTGTATTACCCTAAGTAGAGAGGAGGATTACCCGCCTCGGTGGCGTAGTTGGCTAACGCGCTAGTCGTGTTGAGCTCGACCGCCGAGGACGGGGAGATCGAGGTTCGAATCTCGGTCGGGTGAACTGGGGGTGGTTTTTCCTAAATGGTTTTCCACTCTAGCTCCACGCAAATGCGGGTTCACTTCCTCTAAATTCAACCCTCCCAATTCCTTATCCATTAGCGTAATTAGTACTTAAGCGTATAACCCGAACGGGTAGTAAGACGCGGTGCTAAAAAAAAAAAATAGAGAGGAGGAAGAATGTGAACAATTCACCTTCATGTAGTTTTATCATTTATTCAATGTACTTAGCGTGAACTTTCTGAACTGACTGATTATGTTAGCACACGAATTATAAACTAACTTAAATCTAGAACAGTCAGAATATCAAGTCCCCGGCAGTTAATTCATCTCTGTGAAAGGGGAAACTCACATATCACCAACTGATACATTTTTGGCTATGCCGGGAATTGAACCAGGGATCCTTTAGTAGACAGAACTACTACTGACTGAGCTAAGAGGTCAGACTTTAATGTTGTCAGCTTACAATATATATTAGTACTAGAGGACACTACAGACGTTGTCCTGCCCGAACGTTGGCTTTTCGTTTGAGTGGCATAATTGATTTCGATAATAAAACAAATACTATGTTATCATCACAATTAAAAATTCACAATGAACTCCAATTAGTGAGTTACACAAATATTAGAAATTCAGTGTTTGTCTTCAGAAGGTTTTAACGGTCAATTATTGATGAACTTATGAGTTTTTAACGGTCAATTATTAATATTATATTCATTATTACAAATATTGGGGGGCGGTGGTGGGGGGAGGGGGTGAAATTTTGAGGTTACATGTTCTGATATGCAAAAAATAAAAATCCCCCAAAAAAAATCCCTAAAAAATAAAAAAAATTCTAGAAACCGATTGCAGCGCCACCTACCAGGTCCAATTGTGAATCTAAACCATCCAAGGACTCACTCAAACACACACAAAAAAATTCATCAAAATCGGTCCAGCCGTTTAGGAGGAGTTCAGTGACATACACACGTACAGAAGAATTATATATATAAAGAAGATAATGGTAGAAAATAAATTTAAAACATATTTGTGGTTAACAATTCTAAAAATATTTATATTAGAATTATTATATTTTAGGTATTCATACTATAGTTAAAAAGCTATAGCTGAAGGTACAATTACTTGACGTATGAATAATATGTGAAAGTAGACATTTTTGAACTGGGTAGGGGGAGGGTGGACTCGTGATGCTTAAGGCCCCACTATTTTTATTTCGGAGGATTGTAACTGTCTTAAGGTTTCATCTTCTCATGATCTACCTGGTAAATTTTAAGCATTAGGTATTATTTCAATAAAGGAATAGAATAATTACGTCTCTTATGAGATTCTACCATAATTTGTCATTCTTGTAACAAGACTAAAATAGATAATATTTACTAAGTCAAATGTATATCTTGGAATTATTTCGGTATCACAATGCTGATATTGCCTTTTAAGAACCCTATAGGAAAGGTGTTATATGAGAGCTAACATATTTATTAAAATCTCTTTCATATAATCATACGTCAATATATTTGATCTAGATATGTCGTTTTTGCTATAGATTATCAATACCTATAAAATAATACCGGCAATATAGCTATAATTTTTCTAATATTGAATGCAATTTTTGTGTGTTTTCAAACTACCCTTATTATCATGTCCTAACTATACATTATGACAAAGAATTATGGAATTTTAACGTAACGGAATTTCGTAAACCGACTCACTTTAAAAAAAAAAGTCCAAGATCAAAGTGGTAAAGGTTGAATTGTTTGAATAAGGTTCAACCAGGGAAAATAAATGAACTAAATTTGAAATTGTTGGCTATACTCAAACACATATTCTTTATCTTATTTTTATGACTAGTGTGGATTAAATTAAGTATGTATTAACAGAACTATTTAAACTCCAATAATATAACTAAATTAAAAAAGTTAATACTCATAAAACAAGTGCTAGTTAGATCATGTTTAAGAAATGTGCCATAATCTTTTATTTACTACAGTCTTTAGATTTAGCTTTGAAGAAATTTACCTTTCAAATTGAGTTTGAAATATCTGCTTTAATTTCTTCTTGGATTTAAAGTTGATACTTTTCCTTGGTAATGAAGTTAGACAGAATGCTAAGAATGTGATATTAAATAGTTCATTATACTCAATGAGGATAACTGTTTTTCACGTTGCTTAGGTCATCAGTCTCACAATAGAAGTCAAATTAAATAAATATGTATATACCTGAAATGGTCAATCGATTTCTTAGAATTTAATTTCAAACACTTTGAGACGAGATGTTAAACCAAATCCGTTCCAAGTGGCTACCATTTTTAAACAAATCACCAGCTTGCAAAACCATACACATATTTTATTTGTACTAGGTTCGATGAATGTCCCTGCCAAATGTGGTTAAAATTGGTACATGCATTTTTCAATAATTGTGGAGAAAATATCCTGAGAGCGGATGGATGAAGTGCCAAAGGTCTAATTAAAATACAACTACATTTCACTCGGTTAGCAAAATGCCCTGTTTTTTTTTCAAATACATAATAATTACAGCCAAGGTTTATAATTTCCTGGGGACTCCTTTCAGTTGAAATCCCCTCCACTTCTAAAGATATTCTGAAAACCTGTATGAAAGTAGTTTTATTAACTTTTGTTTCAGATATGGGCCTTCTTGCAAGAATACCGCCATTGTCCTTTCGTTACTAAGTAAGGCAAACAATCCTTGACCCCCGGGTATTTTTGAATAATATTCATTTGACCACCACAAGAAATTTGTGACACCAAAAACATTCAAAACTTTCCCCCTGATGAAAACATGTACAGGAGGATTCCGCATAATTTAGAAATGTTGGAATTACCGAGACCGGATGTGGGGCTACTCGCTGAATTCCCCCCTGGCTACACTATTCTCTTTGAAGTCGAGGTGTTTATATGCGCGTTCATTGAAATCTACGTGACACGTTCACTGCTACGTTTGTTAGCAACTTGCTATGTCGTGACATCCTCCCTGCTAGGTTTATTAGCAAATTTATATAAAGCTGATTTTTTTTTCCACCTGGCTTTTGCTTTTTTTCAGTACATGTGTGACTCAGGAAATATAGGTTTCGTCAAAATTACGAACATGTCTACAAAAAAAAAAATTAGATTACTTTTTTTGTGGCAGCAAGAACCAAACTAAGGAATATTGTAATGGCTACTTTTTTTTTTATCGTTTGACACCAGGGTTATTCCTGGTCTTCAACGGCAGTGGCGGATGGATATGTAACCGCGTAGTGTTACTCTTTCGTCGCCGTTGACGTGCCTAGGTCATGGACCCTCTATATGATGTGTTACACTTTCGTGGCCCATTGTTGTGGAAGCCACTTTGTGATGATACATTTATTTAAGTGCTATTTTTTGAAGTTCCTAATTGTGGAGTCACGTTGTTGAGACCTTGTAATTCTTTTGTCTTTTAATTAATAATAATGACGTCTGTTTTTATATTAATTGCACACCAGGTTTATATTGGAAGGTAAACGCAATACTACTTATGATTTTTTATTTATTTTAAAATAGTCACACTCAGTCTGGTAATTTTTTTAAACTGTGAGATAAGGCCCTTTTTATAAAAATGGTAACACATGGTAGGACTTTGGTAGGAAGAAACCTTTTGAAAATACTAATATATTTTTGCGGCCAACGTTGAAAACAATTTACTATATTATACCTATTAGTGTTATTTTGTAGGAATTGATTATATCTATTAAATGAGACAGCTGCAGATAACATGACTTGACGTGTAAATGATTATATCTATTAAATGAGACAGCTGCAGATAATAACATGACTTGACGTGTGAATGATTATATCTATTAAATGAGACAGCTGCAGATAACATGATTTGACGTAGTGAATGATTATACTATTAAATGAGACAGCTGCAGATAACATGACTTGACGTATAAATGATTATACTATTAAATCGACAGTGCAGATAACATGACTTGACGTTTAATGATTTATCTATTAAATGAGACAGCTGCAGATAACATGACTTGACGTTTAAATGATTATACTATTTAAATGAGACAGCTGCAGATAACATGACTTGACGTATAATGATATACCTATAAATCAGACGCTGCAGATAACATGACTTGATGTATAAATATGAGAAAATATTTCTAGTAACTTTTCTAGCTGTCAAATAAGGCCCTTCCTATGTAAATTGGTTTGTAACTGTGCACTAATTAGCAATGAAGCATGTGATTCACTTTCACTATATTTTTAAGCCCTATTTTAATTAGAACATGCTGCCCACAGAACGAATTTGTAGTGGTTCTATAGTCTGTAATAAATAACACAAAGGCGACTTCCTCGGTCATCGAGTAAAGTATCAATCGGTTCGGACCACATGGCTTGAAACACAATGGTCTGTGTCGTTTTCTGGAATACTTCTCTATTTGGTCAAAGCTTATACTCCCTTTCATACTTCTTCTAAAAACACTCTTTGTCATCTCAATAAGAAAGAGGGGAAAGAAAACTATGAAACTTGTTATCTCAAGGTAAAGAAGAAATCTCGCTGCTAGTTCTCAATCATCCTTAAAAAAATTGTTGTGAGTCTTTCAAAAAAGTACTGTATTTGTCAGAGTAAGGCTAAGTTTAGAGCCCTTTTTCATCAGGGCCTAGTTTCATAGCTCCACAAATATTTAAAAAGTCGTAAATGAGCCAATGCCACATTTTTACACATTCTTTATATTAATGTAACTCAAATATAGGGTAGTTAGAGTATTATCTTTATTTTTGCTTACCCGCTTCGGTGGCCACGTGGTCTAACACGCTACTCTCGCAGTAGACTAGACTTCCGATGACTGAGAGATCGAGGTTCGAATCTTGCTCGGGTATACTGAGGGTGTTTTTACAAAATGGTTTTCCACTCTCCTATCACGCAAATGCGGGTACATTTCCTATTAATACAACCTCTATAATCCCTAAAACCATCAGCGTAATTAGTATATAAGCATATCGTCCGAACGGGTAGTAAGATGCAGTGCTAAAATACAATACAATATTTTGGCTTGAACCATATCTTGAAATAACTCATTGTAATATAATAATAATTAATAATAATAATAATAATAATATTTAGCACCGCGTCTTACTACCCGTTCGGGTTATACGCTTAAGTACTAATTGGGAAGGTTGAATTTAGAGGAAGTGAACCCGCATTTGCGTGGAGGGAGAGTGGAAAACCATTTAGGAAAACCCCCCCCCCAGTTCACCCGACCGAGATTCGAACCTCGATCTCCCCGTCCTCGGCGGTCGAGCTCAACACGAGTAGCGCACCTCATTGTAGATTAAATATAGCGTTAAAGCTGAACGTCTGCGCTGCAAATTCTTGCCTACGAGGCGGCCACCTTAAATTAACTACATTGATGGTCATGCGGACTACACTTCAAACTAGTCTAGTCTGGATTTACGTTGACGGAGAGAAGAGAGTATGTTAACTACATATTAATACAAGTTATATTAAAACAAGCGTGTTAAAAGTACAAAAAAAATAATAATATTCAAATGATACATTTACAAATTAGTGCTATAGATTAATATTTTACTAGAGAAGAACAGAAAATCTGGTGCAATGAGGTTTAGGTTCTAGTCCCGACCGGGTGAAATGATTTTTTTCCCCCAAATGGTTTTCCACTCTACCTTCACGCAAATTCGGCTATATACTTTCTAGTTTCAACCTTCCTCATCCCTTAGTAATATTAAATACAGATATCCCGGAAGGGTAGAAAAAGTGGTGGATCAAAAATCAAACTATTATCTTGTATTCATTGATGTTGGAATGAATTTAAATTTAACAAACCTGATTCGGTGGCCGCGTGGTCTAAGACATCACACTTGCAATAGACTAGACTGCGTATGACAAGAGGATCGGGGTTTTAATCCCGGTCGGGTGTATTGAAGTTGAACACTTCCTCTAAATTCAACCTTCCTCATACCTAACACATTATCATAACTAGTACATGGGCATACAACCTGAATAGGAAGTAAGACACGGTGCTATAAAAAAAACACTTTAACGACGGAGTATTGTGGCCCAATCACAAATAAAGAGATATAGTAAAATAGCATTTGTGTTTACCAATATAAGTAATAAAGCGAACATGAAAGATTCAAAAAGAATCATGGCCTCTACCTAACAGTACTTAGTACTTACAGTACTTACAGTAGATAACGACCTTGGTAACTATAGGGTGAGAATATTGGTCCACTAATCCAACTGCCTTTGTTTTCTATTCTAGAATTTATATGTCATTTATCACCACAAGTTTTAACTAAGTTATGTAAGTGAACAGCACATCATATGTCACCTAAATAAACTCATGATTAAAAATAAAGTTTATGTCAGTTTTCAGTTATATTTCCACTACTATTTTCGAACCTGTGGCATGAATCTCGTCTAGTATGGTTAAAGGTTTACAGGGATGTCAGGGTTTGCATGCCGGCCGTGTATACTCAACTATTTTCCACTGAATAATTTTTTACAAGGGCCTATATAACCTATTTATCATAGGGAAGTGTACTAGAAAGTTTACGTAATATATTAATAATTGATTATTAATTCTTATGTAAGCTAGAAATTATGTATATTTGTATTTGTGTGTATGTAAATGATTTAGTTTTTATTATTATGCTGAGTATACAAAACTAAACTTGACCATTTAACATTAAAATTAAAAAGGTTTAATAGAGTTTGACATTAATCACATGCTACACATTTTATCCAATTTTTTTAGCCAAGGGCTTATGGGTTTAAATTTTGAGAACTTATAGCTGTATCTTATTTTTGTTTTTATACGTAGAACCCAAATTTGAGAAAATAATCAATTCCAAAGAGAGTTTTAAACCTTCACCCCCGTGATATCCCCACCTGTTTAGTACGCCCATGGCTTATTACTCTCTTTTCACGCAAATGTGGGGACACTTAATCTACATTATATCTTCCTCATTACCACTCTATTAGTGTCGACACGCGAATAGCCCGAATGTAAAGTAAGATACGATGCAAAACCACAACAAAATACTTGCTATCACTGCACATTTCTTATTTTATCTGGTCAAGTCTCAGAATGGTAAATAAAGCCTTTTCCAAACTGGTGATCGGGTATCGACCTGGTCATAAACAGTCGTAACTAGCGGCGATACCAAGAGCGCACCAATCCACTTCGGTCGTAAACCTTGATACCAATCCACTGGGGGAAACAAGTCCTGTGCAATCCTAGGGGGATAAAATGTTATTACCCGCACTGGTCACCACGAATTCTAAGGCGCTAGATCTTTTCTCTCTAAGGGTACTTAATGTGTGTTTTATGAATCAATCAAGCGTGAATTTATGGGGGGCACAGAGGGAGCGTGTCCACCCCCCTTAGGTAGAATATTTTATTTATTTTTTAGACTAATGTAAGTGGAGGGTGAGGGTTGTGGCTGCAATCGATGAGGTTGTATATTAATTTTTGGAGTGCAATTATAGGATAATTACTTGTGGGGGTGGCAGTGGATCGTGGCCACTGGGCAAGACGATTGGCAAGAAGGACGCGTGTTAAGGAAAAATATGTCTACTAGCGCACGCAAATGTTTCTCATTCAACATATCTGTGGCCCACCCTTTTTATAATTTCTAAATTCATGCTTGGAATCAATTGCTGTTATCAGTACATGATTTACAAACTTACTTAATTACTAAACACACACATGACTTAGTGTCGTACTGGATTGGACTTGTAGGTTTCAATCTGCTTGGGAATACAAATAATATGGTGGCGCTTAATATACATTCATAAATACCACTTAAGCTATGTTTAAGTTTAAGCTGAAGTGGTAAGGTGACGTATTTATATTTTTATTATTAGTAAGCTTAATCCAGAGGCCATTTCTGATTCATTACCGATGATTACGTTGTTATTCTCCACTAAAAACATCAGATTATACTTTCTACTGACATAAACAAAATGGCTTCTAAGTTGCTATACAATAAGCAGGGAATCTATTTTTGATATATTTAAGTTGGTAAAATGATCCTCCGCCAGCTATTTGTGTAGATTGGATGGTTAGTAACAGTCAGTATTCCTAGAACAATTAATGCTTTTGTGCTTGGCTTAAGAAAATTGCTAACAACATTAAAAAACAACAATTGGGAGGGTTTTGTATCATCATCATCATCGTCATCATTAATCTTGCGATTGGTTTGCTGCAGTTATATTGTTTTTTCTATCCTGTACACAATTTTTTTTACATTTTCGTATCTTCTTCTGCCAACATCGTTCGCTATCTGATTCATGTACTCCACTCTTGCTCTTCCATATCTCCTTCTATAATTATCTTCATCAAATTGTCATGCCTCAATATATGATCTACCAGGTTAACTCTTCTTTTCTGTATAGCTTTCAAAAAAAAAAATCTTTATTTTTATTAACACCTCTGTATTTGATACCATCTCCATCCATGATATTTTCAACATTCTTCTGTAGAACTATATTTAAAATGGTTACTCCAATATTTTCCTTTCAGTTGCGCCAATGGTTCAAGTTTTACATCTGTAAAGCGCAACGCTCCATACATATATGTATTTTGGAGCCTTTTACTGGTTTCCAAATTTACATAAGTCGAAGTTAGTGATGTTTTCTTGTTATGAAAAGCTTTTATCGCCTGCGTTATTCTATTTATAATTAATATTTGTTTCTTCTGTTATCTTCGGTTATTTTACTTCTTCGTCTGGCATTTAATAAAAATATTATTGTGAAAAATATAATTTGCATCTTCGCAAGTGATGTATTCTGGACACCCTCAAAACTTACACAGGAACTTTTGAATACAATTTGATAAAATCAATCAATTGTAATTGAACGTATAGCTTTTTTAGTTAAAGTAGTTTCGGTGGCCCAAATCAAACATCTCCTGGGGTCCAGTCCAGTCCAATCCTCCCCCCTCCCCCGGATAATTCAACCAAAGATAGTTTTTCTATTATTATTGATATAATTTGGCTCTACAATATTTTTTTATATCAATGTGTTGTGTGTGATTACAACTTTATTTTATTGTACCTACGCCTACCAGGAGGGCCACGTGAGAACACAACATACTCCCCCTAAATATCTTAAACCTTACACAAACACCCCCTCCCCTAACCCCAACCATTTAATTTACTTTTATTTCTAGAACCGCGTCTTACTACCCTTTCGGGTTGTACGACTATGTACTAATTACACTAATAGTTCTAGGGATTAGAAAATTATATTTATATGGAAGTATAACCGCATTTGCTTGAATAGAGAGTGGAAAAACATTTAGGAAAAACCATCCTCATTACATCCGACCGATATTTGAACCTTGATCTCCCCGTCATCGGCAGTATGGTCTACTGTGAGAGTAGCGCCTTAGATCATGCGGCCACCGAAACGGGTCACCTTTTAATTCATCCCTGTGAAAGGGCAAACCCTTATTTCATCAATAATTAATACTTTTAGTTATATTCATTTTCATTGAAAGAAGTGTAGCAATCAAATTAATTGCCGTTCTACCAAAGTACGTTCCTTATAATATTAATAATTAATATATTTTTAGTACATGGCGGGAATGGACAGGGTTTCCTTGAAAGGGAGGCAGTCCACACAACCGACTGAGATAATAAGACATCGGCCAATTTTTTTCTTATCTGACAGGAAATAAACTTAGTAATGTTAGATCAACGAAAGACGATATAACGACTGAGAAAGGATTCTGACATCATGTTAGTCCTTGTTAAATTAATTTTTAAAATAAATAACTAACGTGGCAGCGCTCTTAACTGATACACAATCTATATTGATAAGCAAAAAAAAATGTAAGTATGATGCAATTCTTAGCTTAAAAAAGAGTGTAATACATACCGGTAGCTAACGGTTTGGGAAATTGGAAAACCATTTTGAAAAAAAACATCCTCAGTACACCCAACCGGGATTTGAACCCTATATCCCCGTCATCGGTAGTCCAGTATATTACGAGAGTGACGCCTTAGACCAGGAGTCTTGAACTTTTTTTATTTCCAAGGACCAAAGTTTCTGTCTCTTGTTGGCTCACGGCCACAATTCTGTACCGACAATACTGAATTAGCTAATTCTTATACACTTATAATCACACTAGGGATTATGAATTCTCGTGAAGTATATTCTCTGTTGTTTCTTCTTATTCTTAGATTTTTCATAACAGTATTATTATTATTTTTATTATTATTAACACCGCGTCTTACTACCCATTCGGGTTATACGCACTTACGCTAATGTGTAATGGTTGGTGTTATTGTGAGATGAAATGGAAGACCTACAGTTTAACGTGGGATCCGAACCACGGTGGAGGCCTGGCATTCCTCACATTCACAGTTGTGATTAATACACGTCTTGTCAGAGGTGAAGGAAGGTTTGGCAATCAGATAAATCTGTGCTGGGACCGAGGATTGAACCCCGGACCCCCATCACAGAAGTCTGACACCTTACCCCTAGACCACAAAGGTCACCTCTTTCATAACAGTAGGTAGGATGATTCGTCTTGTCTACTAGAGTAGTCATTTGCCGGTTAAAATTACATTTGTATTGAAACGCAATAATTTTAATAACGGAAAAAGCAAAAATCATTAATAAAATAACCTAAATTAAGTAAATAAAATACATATTTATTTTATTAGTTGATTATGTAAAATATATTGTATTTGTAAAAAAAAATCTTGAAATAATTTCATAATTTTCATGAGTCAGTGGGCCGTGGACCCCTGCCTTAGACCATTCGACCACCGAGGTAGGAGGGCAAGCTATCAATTGGACAATAATCTATGAGGCTAATTGAAATATAAAAGTTAGTTCCATAGCTATCTCACCAATAGTATACTCCATTCACGGTGGGAATTACTCTCTGAAAGGTCTTTTTTCCTACCAATATCTACTATTTAATAGATTTTTGGTATGGAAAAAGGCCTTTCAGAAAACAATTCTATGCTGAACAGACTTTACGAAAGTGTGACTGAGGTAGGCCATGGAGTCTACGATATCTTCTATTCGTACTTTCCTTCAATGCCAGGTTTATTATTTGTTTCTTGGTACTAAACCAACAGAAAATTTTATTTGGTATTATAGGGTGCCACTATAAAGTCTTTTTCAATTTACTTAATTTTCGTTTCTTAGATAGTAAATCTATACAATAATAAAGCTCTAGAGTGTGTGTTCGCATTATAATTTTTGTGGAGTTTTTATTTTTTCTGAGAACGTCGTGAATCTTTGTATGCACATAAAATACCCCTCTCGACAAGATTTAACACTTAAATTGTCAAATGTGTTGATGTATTGTTTAATGCGAGAAGCGGATGTATATGCGCACTACCCGGGCAAGATTTAGTAATATTATAATGAATTGTTGATCCTCGTACTCGTTATTGCCCTTTGTGATACTGGTGTAATGTTTAGTAATATCATATAATGTTGACCTCGTATCTTATGCCTTGTATAGATTTTTAAACATATAATAAAAAAATTGTTGCTGGTCAAATACATTCATGTTTTTGTTCGTACGTGTCTGCCAATGAGTTAAGAGTCCCGGGTTTGATTCTCGGTATGGTCAAAAAATTTATAATTGGTGAAATGTGAGTTTACAAGTTCACAGTGATAAATTAACGGCTGGGAGCTGGATGTTGTGTCTGTTATATATTTAAGTTAGTTTATAAGTCGTGTCTGATATAATCATTCGTTCAGAAAGTGTACGTTGGATATCTTCAATTAATAATGATATTTCAGGTCCGTATATTAAATCACTCTAGACTAGGGAGTTGGCAGCCCTGTGACAATTCCCACACGCTAAACGCAACGAACGTCAAACCAGCCGCAAGCGGGAATGAACTCCGCTCCCTAGAGTTAACTGCAGCCCTACATTCGACCTGCAGCAGCCGCGCACTTCGAGGTATCAAATCCCATTGGCCTCAATCATCAACAGAAGTGGCAGCTTTTGAGGCCTGTAGTCAAAATCCGACTAACGGGTGTTGAGACTTTGTGTTCATTTGAAATACGAGACGCCTAGAGAGTTTTGTTGGCGTCCTGCCGTTTCGCTAAGAAATATAACCTCAACGACGACTTGTTTATTTTAAGGGTCGTTTCACACGAGAATCGACTTTTGGGGATAGGATTATTTAAAGTGGAATGGAAAGAAACGCTATTCAAGGTAAATATTTCTGAAATTTTTTACTAAAAAAACATGTTTTTGTCCAAATTAAATTATATACGTGTCAAACCCAAAAGTACAAACCACATTTGTTATTTTGGCGGGGGTCTAGAAGTATATATTCGAATAATAATCCTACTTCGAACTATCAAAGTGAGATCGATTATAGTGAAACAACAAAAGTATTGGGCTTGGTTTGTTGTAATTAGAAAGGTGACCTGGTGGTCTAGGGTAAGAGGTGTCAGGCTTCTGTGCTGGGGGTCTGGGGTTCAATCCTCGGTCCCGGTACAGATTTAGTCTGATTGCCAAATCCTTCTTCACCTCTGACAAGACGTGTATTAATCACAACTTGTGAATGTGTGGAATGCCGGGCCTCCACCGTGGTTCGGATCCACGTTAAACTGTAGGTCCTCCATTTCATCTCACAATCACCCTATCATTACACATTAGCGTAAGTGCGTACAACCCGAACGGGTAGTAAGACGCGGTCATAATAATAATATTGTTATTTGACATCTGTAGAGTGTTTCAATACATATCATACACTGTAAAGGCCAAGAGACAACTGCAAATTTAATCATCTGCTTCGATGCCCGTATGGTATAAGGCGTCACCCTCGCAGTAGACTAGACTGCCGATGACGGGGAGATTAATGTTCTAATCTCGGTTGGGTGTACTGAAGGGTTTTTTCCAAAATGGATTTTCATCCTCCCTCCATGCAAATGCGGGTACACTTCCTCTAAGTTCAACCTTCCCAATTCCTAATCCATTAGCGTAATTAGTACTTAAGCGTATAACCCGAACGGGTAGTAAGACGCGGTGCTAAAATAATAATAATATTTAGAGGAAGTGTATCCGCATTTGCATGGAGGGAGGAATGTAAAAACAATTTTTGTAAAGCCACTCTCAGTGCACCCGACCGAGATTCGACCCTTGATCTCCTCATCATTAGCAGTCTATTCTACTGCGAGAGTAGTGCGTTAGACTATGTGACCATCGAAGTGGGTTTGTTATAGTTAACATGCCCTTTATGAACTAATGATAATATCAAAACATGACTTACAAACTAACTTAATTTTAGAATAGACACAACACAATACTCTCACAGCTGAAAGTCATCACTGTGAAAGGGGAAGTTTCGATTTCACCAATTATAATTTTTTTCGGCCACTTTGGTTATCGAACCCTAAGACCATTGGTTCAATAGACAAAACGCATTACCAACTGAGATAAGGTGTCGTACGGTAGCTATAATTATATGCTTTACTTTCATTTTAGAGATTTTTTTCACTACCTTTGTATATTACTATTTCCCTATCCGGCCTTTTAGTGTAGTGGTCAGTGTACCTGGCTATGAATCTAGTGTCCCGAGCTCGATTCCCGGTCGATATCTTGGATATTCTTTTCTCTTGAGAGGAATCATCCTAACGGTCGCCAGGGGTTGTTAAATTAATCTTAAGTTATGTATAAGACTCCCATTGCCCTACACCTCAATATTCACTATCATATCTTCATGTAATTACGTGTACGGCGTGTAGACAACCTCCTATTTTGTACCCCGTGCAACGCTTTGTGCCAACAGAGAGGCTAATAGTCTACATACAGACAACCTCCTATGTTGTACCCCGTGCAACGCTTTGTGCCACTAGAGAGGCTAATAGTCTGCATACAGACAACCTCCTATGTTGTACCCTGGGCAACGCTTTGTGCCACCAGAGAGGCTAATAGTCTACATACAAACAACCTCCTGTGTTGTACCCTGGGCAACGCTTTGTGCCACCAGAGAGGGTAATAGTCTACATACAGACAACCTCCTATGTTGTACCCTGGGCAACGCTTTGTGCCACAGAGAGGGTAATAGTCTACATACAGACAACCTCCTATGTTGTACCCTGGGCAACGCTTTGTGCCACCAGAGAGGCTAATAGTCTACATACAGACAACCTCCTATGTTGTACCCTGGGCAACGCTTTGTGCCAACAGAGAGGCTAATAGTCTACATACAAACAACCTCCTGTGTTGTACCCTGGGCAACGCTTTGTGCCACCAGAGAGGCTAATAGTCTACATACAGACAACCTCCTGTGTTGTACCCTGGGCAACGCTTTGTGCCACCAGAGAGGCTAATAGTCTACATACAGACAACCTCCTATGTTGTACCCTGGGCAACGCTTTGTGCCACCAGAGAGGCTAATAGTCTACATACAGACAACCTCCTATGTTGTACCCTGGGCAACGCTTTGTGCCACCAGAGAGGTAATAGTCTACATACAGACAACCTCCTATGTTGTACCCTGGGCAACGCTTTGTGCCACCAGAGAGGTAATAGTCTACATACAACAACCTCCTGTGTTGTACCCTGGGCAACGCTTTGTGCCACCAGAGAGGGTAATAGTCTACATACAAACAACCTCCTGTGTTGTACCCTCGAGGGGCATAACCTCTGTTGATGGCGCCACCAGAGAGGCTAATAGTCTACATACAGACAACCTCCTATGTTGTACCCTGGGCAACGCTTTGTGCCACCAGAGAGGCTAATAGTCTACATACAAACAACCTCCTGTGTTGTACCCTGGGCAACGCTTTGTGCCACCAGAGAGGGTAATAGTCTACATACAGACAACCTCCTGTGTTGTACCCTGGGCAACGCTTTGTGCCACCAGAGAGGGTAATAGTCTACATACAGACAACCTCCTATGTTGTACCCTGGGCAACGCTTTGTGCCACCAGAGAGGGTAATAGTCTACATACAGACAACCTCCTATGTTGTACCCTGGGCAACGCTTTGTGCCATCAGAGAGGCTAATAGTCTACATACAGACAACCTCCTATGTTGTACCCTGGGCAACGCTTTGTGCCACCAGAGAGGCTAATAGTCTACATACAGACAACCTCCTATGTTGTACCCTGGGCAACGCTTTGTGCCACCAGAGAGGCTAATAGTCTACATACAGACAACCTCCTATGTTGTACCCTGGGCAACGCTTTGTGCCACCAGAGAGGGTAATAGTCTACATACAGACAACCTCCTATGTTGTACCCTGGGCAACGCTTTGTGCCACCAGAGAGGCTAATAGTCTACATACAGACAACCTCCTATGTTGTACCCTGGGCAACGCTTTGTGCCACCAGAGAGGCTAATAGTCTACATACAGACAACCTCCTGTGTTGTACCCTGGGCAACGCTTTGTGCCACCAGAGAGGGTAATAGTCTACATACAGACAACCTCCTATGTTGTACCCTGGGCAACGCTTTGTGCCACAGAGAGGGTAATAGTCTACATACAGACAACCTCCTATGTTGTACCCTGGGCAACGCTTTGTGCCACCAGAGAGGCTAATAGTCTACATACAGACAACCTCCTATGTTGTACCCTGGGCAACGCTTTGTGCCACCAGAGAGGGTAATAGTCTACATACAGACAACCTCCTATGTTGTACCCTGGGCAACGCTTTGTGCCATCAGAGAGGGTAATAGCCTACATACAGACAACCTCCTATGTTGTACCCTGGGCAACGCTTTGTGCCACCAGATAGGCTAATAGTCTACATACAGGGGACCGAACTGAATGTAATGTTCTTCCTGGACAGTAATGCCATACGCTAAAGAGAAAAGAAAAAAATCCCTCTTGACATAAGTCTATAGCAACCCGGTTTGATTCCAAGGGAAGGGAAACTTGAGTTGTTGTATACTCCACGTTTTACTGCCCGTTCAGGGTATACACATATGAAAAAAAAAATACACTCATGTTTTAAGGTTGATGAAGGTTGAACTTATGTAACCGCAATTGCCTTACAGAAGAGTGGCCAGACATTTAAGAAAACCCCCACTTAATGCATCCTACAGCAGTGGTACACAAATATTTTTGATCGTGACTCTAAATTTAATATTTGCCCGGTATTACCGATCCTAAGTGTAGCTGTTATATGTAGTTTAAATAGTCTAATATTTTCATATTAGTTACCTCAAATATCTTAGTTGAATTAATTTAAATAATAAAAACTGAATTAATTTCAAAAAATTTAGCTACTTTCAATAAAACTTTTAATCAGACAAAACGTAAATCAAAGTTTTAATAATAATAATAATAATAATAATAATAATAATAATAATAATAATATTAATAATTATAATAATTTATTTGAGGTGTATGAATCAATTTTAATAGAATGATCTTTCATGTAAATAACTGCTGAACCAATTTACATATGAGTGAGAAAGTCCAAAATTACCAAGCTTACAAGCTTGTTAGAGAGAATAAAACTATGCTGACATAAGTCAAATGCCTTACTTTGGTCAAAATAATAGCATCAACCTGACCTTGTGCAGAGACTTATTTTTTTGTGTAAATGTATGTATTTGTAAGGTACTTGTGTACTTTTCATTACTGGCCTGTTATAGGTCTTACGACTGTTGGCCAGCACTATAATAAAGGAAATTGAAATTGAAATTATTAGCACCGCGTCTTACTACCCGTTTGGGTTATACGCACTTACGCTAATATGTAATGGTAGGGTGATTGCGAGATGAAATGGAGGACCTACAGTTTAACGTGGAATCCGAACCACGGTTGACGCCTGGCATTCCTCACATTCACAAGTTGTGATTAATACACGTCTTGTCAGAGGTGAAGGAAGGGTTTGGAAATCAGATAAATCTGTGCTAGGAGCGAGGATTGAACCCCGGACCCCAGCACAAAGTCTGACACCTTACCCCTAGACCACCAGGTAACCAATAATAATATTAATAATGATATTAGGCGTCTGCCCTACATCAATCGTAGCACAGTATTGGAAAGATGAACCAGTACTAATGTACCGTTGCCCAGAGAACGCCCAAATCTACTAATTTTACACACATTCCATGAAGGTTCTTTCAATGTCCCGATGAGATGAGGTGATGGCGATACTGAGTATTAGGGTGTGGAACCAGTGGAAACACTTATAATTTAACTTAAGCCTAACTAACCAAACTCTGATGACCGTTGGGGTAGTGACCCTTTAAGGAAAAATACCCAAGATACCATTCGGGAATCGAATCCGGGACCCCTAGGGTCCTAGCGAGCTGCACTGACCACTACACAATGGAACCAGTTACAATTTAGTTAAAAATATGACTTAGTTACAATGTTTGGTAAGCATTCAAAAAATACTAATTCAATGGCCATTATAATGCTCTTTAATTCGTGTTCTTTTTGAGTTTTTATTTTGTGTAGCTAAACGTTATAAAATAAATTGAATCAATTTCAATAATCTTTTAATATTACAAAATAAAAAATTACACAATATTTTTCATTTAAAAATGTGACTTGGTTTCAAAATTTGTAAGTGAAAACCATGATGCTGTTTTATTTTGTAGGGGGTCTCTTCAAATTTGAGTGTTATGTTAGTGGAGAGTGTACAACGCAAATCGTTCTGAGGATCCAGGCAATTCCTTACTTTAGTCTTGATCGTTAAAAGACCTGAAAATACTTGTTCACATCGTTGAATTATATTAACAGAAGAGGGAAAAGAACCTTTTCAATTTCCTGAATCATAATGGACTTGTCCTTGAGCTGGGTCTAAAATACCGAGTAAAGGAAAGTTTCAAACGTTGTTTCCACAAGTTTCCTATTGCCAGTATTTCAGCTATTCTTTATAATACATTAGTTTAGTGAAAGGGTTTGTAATTGTGATATTTCACAATTTTAAACAATTTTTTCAGAGACTTTCCCGTGACCCTTAGGAACATCCTTGCAAACCTCATTTGGGTTGTGACCCTGGGTTTGGGAACCATGGTTATACAAGAATTCGAACCATGATACCCGTCATTGTATGTCCAGTCTATTTCAAGAGTGATGCCTTAGACCATTCGACCACTGAGGTGGGTTTAAATAATGTTATATTTTAATATGGCTATGCCCTTGAATTGGAGCAAGGGTTAGATATGTAATATTGTATGTTTTTTCCTAGAATAAGTTAGTTTGTAAGTCGTGAGGTGGTATAGACCTGTGTTAGAAATTGTATGTTAAATACAATACTACCCTTACTCTTTATAACACAATTATTGTACTGTACAGTAAAACCTTCAAAAACCGAACCCCGGTATTCCGAAATTTCGGATAATCCGAACACACTTTTTGGAAAACTGGGAAAAATTTAAGTCAAATGAAATATTTGGTTAACAAGCTCAACGTTAAAAGAGAATTGTAAGAAACACTGATATCTGATAATAAATGCTTAGTATTTACATGTTTTCCACACAATGTGTTTACCTGTTACTAAGAGTAATTACAGAACTGTGTATATTACGTGTTATACATTAGTTAAATAAATGAAAAATTTATTAAACTCATTCAACTGTAATTTAGAATTCCTAAATTTCTTTATCCATGTATTCTCCTGCATAATTCGAATTTCCGCTAATCCGAAAAATCTTCGGTCCCAATTAGCTCTGATCAACAAGGTTCTATTGTATCGCCATAGCCCATAGACCAAGTATTACGGTCCATTCGCTTGATTAACAACTTAGCTAATATAATAATACAGAATAAGAACGAGGAAATGAGTCAGAAATTACCCAAAGAGAGAAGAGTGTAAGCGATTAATTGGAAAATAAATTAAGGGCATCTGGCTGAGTGAGACATGACCTTTGACCTCTTAATTCTTGATTTTGAACTTTATTAACTTGCTCTTTCTAACGAAAGGTCAATTATGGTGATCACTTGGAAATTAATTTAATCTAGGAAAATACGTTTGCGTGTTCCGCAAGATATCATCGGAGAGACCAGCAACTATTGTACAAACAGAAGGTTTAGACTTATAGAGATGTTTGACAGGGTGAACTAGATAAACTGACCAACCTAACTTCGGGCAAATCAAGTACAGCTAAAGTCTTACACAAACAGTTATTTTAAGCCCTTACTGAGCGCTTGGCAGTATTCCTGCCCGCTGGGCTTCCTAGAAGAGCAACTAATGTACGTATTTATTTGACTCATATGAAGGGCAAGAGGTTGTAATAAAACTAAAGCCCTTTTAAACATGTATACATAACATATATTTATATATTGTACAGTACATATATATATATATATATATTTATCTACTAGCTTATTCAATGGCTTTAGGAACTCAAAAGTTTTTTTTAGCATCATGTTTACCTGTTGATATTATACGCATATGTACTAATTACGCTAATGAGTTAGGGATGAAGAAAGTTGAATTTAAAGGAAGTGTACCAACATTTGCGTGAAAGGAAAGGGGAAAACCACATTCAGTACACCCTACAGGGATTTGAATACATTATATAGTATTCCTAAATTTAATTCACTACCTTTAAAATAATAACACAGTATAGTATAGATAACACCAGTAAAACCATTAAAATTAATATATATTTTTTTTGTAAAAGATAGCATTGAAATTGGCGTTACCCACGTATATACATAAACATTTATAGATCAAGACATTTTATTCCAATTTGTAATGTTTTTATGTGAAATTAATCATAGAAGTTTGTTTTTCAAAACTAAGAAATAATAACAATTAAAAAATGCTGACCTCCTCGTAAGAAAGACTTATTTTGTGGCAAAATAGCCATTTGCATCTTTAAAACTTTGTCCACTGCAACATAATAATTTTTGGACATGATAAACACTAAATATATCACAAAAAGAATACGACAGACACTTTGGAAGAAAACCATTGACCATCTTCTAAGGCGTTTCTTAGAGTTCTAGATTATATGAATTTATAACTAACGTTTCAAAAAACAATCACATCTCTGAGTAGTAAACGTGGGTGCAAAGATAAATGATTTGTGGTTTAGTAACAGAAGCATGATCTGTCACTATGTATCATTCCATTTCGTTTTTTTTTTAAAGTTTATGTTTTAAATGTATCTTTAACGTATCCACAATAAAATAGTACAACTATCCAAGATTCATTTCTAGCTTGAACCAAGGAGACTATTTTTTTTTATCATAATGGAAGGATTGGGGTCATGAAAGTTGTTGACCTCGATATTATGATGAATCATTAAGTTTTATTTGCCCTCAAACCCAAAAATGTGTTTTTTTGCCATTTTGTCTGTCTTCGTGTTTGTCTATCTATTCCTGGAGCTAGATCTGAAAGGATAAAATTTAGAGGCTATATGGATATAATTTAGGATATTTTATATTTCTCTCCTCAAATTAAGAGTAGTTTAACAATTATTTAATTTTGAAAATTTGAAATTGTTCAAAAATGGCTATTTGAGGAATGTTTTACATAAAATAACATCGCAATCTTTTTTTTTCTGGGAAAAAGTGGATTAATGACAGTTTACTAAATTGAGTGAGTAATTTTTAACTAAAGGATCCTTCACGCAAATGTGGGTTCATTTCCTCTAAATTATATCTTCCTCAACCCTATTCCATTAGTGTGAGATAATACGCGGATATGCCTGAAGGGACGTAAGACGTGATTAAAAAAAATCAACAACATTAGGGCTATTAACAAGTTAATCTAGGAGAAGGTATGATCAAAGGGAATACATCTCTGCTATCTCTTAGCCCCCTCACTTCCCCTCCATCCTTCTTTCACTCCCTACTTCCTCCTCCCTCTCCCTACATTATCCCTGCAGAGGGTACGCTTGAGGAGTTAAGGCCCTCTTCTTACCAACTCCTCGACTGTGTTAGGGAACTGGGAGTGAGGTTAAACGAGCCGTGATAAACCTCGTTTCAAGGCCAGACATTACCCACAATGCTTTGCAAGGCCCCGCACGCATTACCTCTTAGTCACAAACACTCATTTAATACTCGTTACCGTCGGCTGGAAACCAACTTCTTCTCTTTCGAAAACATGGTTGAAATGGATGTGTCTAGCTTGTAATCATGTTTGAATAAGGAGATGTTGAAAATAAGAGGGTGGGTTAAGATATTTATACATCGCACTAGTTCTTTCATAAGATCTACTTCTCAAATGAAAACTTTGCTGCGATCTACTCTTAGCTAATATCAATGTTTAAAAATTTTACAACGTTTCTTGCACTAAAATTGCATGTGATTGTGGCGTAATATAATATTTTGATAGAAAACAATTGGAGAACTATTGGTCAGACAGTAAATATATCTATATTATTTAAGTAGTTTAATAAATTGAAGTAAGGGACCTGGCGGTCTAGGGGTAAGGTGTCAGACTTCTGTGCTGGTAGTCCGGGGCTCAATCCTAGGTCCCGGCACAAATTTATCTGATTGCCAAACCCTTCCTTCACCTCTGACAAGACGTGTATTAATCACAACTTGTGAATATGTGGAATGCCAGGCCTCCACCGTGGTTCGGATCCCACGTTAAACTCTAGGTCCTCCATTTCATCTCATAATCACCCTATCATTACACATTAGCGTAAGTGCGTATAAACTGAACGGGTAGTAAGATGCGGTGCTAATAATAATAACAATAGTAATAAATTGAAGTTAGGCCCTTAGTGTATCAATACATAAATGTAATATTAATTATTAAAAATAAATCATTCGTCAATTTTTTTTAAATAAACAATAAGAAATTGTATATAGTAATTTTAATAGCAGGTCTAATGTCATCTTGACTTGATATTTAAAGATGTGTGAATTGATCTATTTCTTTGTGTGTAAACAAAATATATTTCTAGAATACTCACTGGCGATCAACTTTAAATCACTAGGTGATCGACTGGTCGATCGTGATCGGCCTTATAGGCACCACTGATATAATTATAAAAATGCTCTGGGAAGAATGGAAGTTAATTCATATTTGAACTAGGCCTGATCCAAACATCATTTTCCATAACACTGTCCGACACCTCAGCTCAGTCATTATCCTGTCTGTATATTGAGTTAAGGGTCCCAAATTTGATTCTTGGCATGTGGAAAAAATGTATCGTTGGTAAATGGGTTTACTCTTTAACGGTTATGAATTAAGGTCTGGGCGCTATGTACTAAATTTAAGTTAGTTTGTAAGTCGTGTGTTGATATAATAAGTCGGTTCAGAAAGTGCTCGTTAAATATATTGAATAAATTAAAAAATACTTAACATTATTTTAATCGTCCGGGCTAGCCGTATTTAATCACAATAATAGAGAATCAACTTCACAATTTTCCTTCATCCCTTGTCTTGAGCAATGTTGGCTTTCCTGTCATATCGTTTTGTCGTGTTGTTCGGCTCGTCATATTTTTTTTCCAGCATCGTGTACTAAAATGGTCAAACCTCAGCCCCCAGTATGAATCGGCCTCAAATCGTTGTTGATTAGACACAAAAGTTAAACCATCCACTAACCATATTTCTGACTCAACTCGTCTTTAAAATATATGTTAAGTAACTCGGCAGAGACACTGTTATTACATTTTAGTCACTATTGAAATCACGCTGCGAGCGGTCTTGTCTGGTCGCAAGTTCAGAATCAACCCGCTGGATGTCGTGTGTGTTGTCTTCCTGCGTTGTCTATAACTTTAGGTCATGATGGATGGTCCTGCGGTAGTTTTTTTCGATGTTCTGGTCATAGAATCGTTTTCCTATAAGTTTTTATAATGCCTTAGTAACCACAAATCTTACTCTCCAGTTCAACTTCGATTGGTTATTTCAAATATTCGTAGCATTGAAATCGAAGACTCTGGTAACGGCCCAAAATTTTGCTCCACGAGATTTTTTATACACCAACAATTTAAAAAATATGATGATTTTGGCACTTAATTAGATTTATCGTAAAGAGAAAGTAGTGTAATAGTGAAAATTTTCTACCTTGACATTATACTGAATCTTGACGTTCTACGTGACCCCAAAACTCAAAAAGTGAGTCACTATCTTCATTTTTCTAGGGCTAAAGCCTAAACAGTAGAGTGGATTTTGTTCAAACTCAATGTTTATATTTTATATGGCTACGCCCCAAAGTGAGATCGTGATTTTGATTTAAAATTTCAAACTAAGTATAGTTTTTATTATGAATTATAACTTTAAAAAACAACAAATTTTTCAAAGATGGCTTTAACGATTTCTTTTTAATGTTTAGAGAGTGGTTTACATGATCAATAAGAATGTATTTTTAAAAAGTATTACAAAAGGGTAGTTTAAGAGTGAGTGATTTTCGAAAATATTATGTTTTTTGACAATATCATTTAATATTGTTTTTATCTGGGGAGCATTTTACAATTTAGATAACATTGCATGCGCTCTAAGCTATAGTTATTGTTGATCTTAATCCCGATTAAAATATCAATATTATCATCATTTATGGGCATACATTAAGGTGTTGACTTTTATATACCTTTTGACCCTAAATATGGTGACACAAACTTGAGAATTTTTGTTGTTGTACTGACTGGTCGACCTCAGTTGTATTGGGGTAAAGTGCTCACCTCAGGACCCAATGTTCGTGGGTTCAAACCCAGCTGAGGTCAATGTATTTTTCTTGAGCGATAAGAATCCGTATCACAACTTCCTTTGGAGGGGAAATAAAGCCGTCAGTTCCATATTGATTGTGGCATGTAAGAGAACCCTGGCAGGTATGTTAAAATACCTTTCCTGGTAAAATTGGTAGGCCCTTTCGCTCTCGCTCATAGAAATTCTCATTTGTGATATAATCAGTCGGTTCAGAAAGTGCACGTTAAATACCTCAAATAAACAATGAGAAAATTACTTTACTGGAGTTTAAAAAAAATATTGCACTTTATGCAAATGAAGCTACATTTTCTCTCAAATTTACTTTACTTGAGCCTATATCATTAGTTAATTTATACATATAGCCCAAATGGATAATACACAAAAAATATACATTGGCTTATAATTTTACTATAAAATTTTGTTAAATTTTATATATATATATATTTGAAATGGTCATTTATCTGGTTTTATAATGTCTTCTCTATAATAGAAATATGACACCATTTATAATTTTAGGGTTATTAGTATTGATTGATACGCAGGATTAAGGCGTCAAATTCGTTTTGTCTGATTTCCCTGTCACTGAAAGGTTGAGGCACAAATCCCGTTTGGGTGCACTTATGGGTGGTTTGTACTAAATTATGTTTTCCTCTTCTTTTGCTCAACTAAAGCTACACTTATTTTCCATTATATTTTCTAACCACCGCACTATTAGTGTGTGTATACAGATGACTAGGAAGGATAATAAAGCACTTTGACAAAAAAATATGTCACTCAATTTATTTTTCAATCAAACTAAAATTATATAAGATTCAAATACCCGAAGCTATTATTTATGCTTTTTAATGAGGAATTCTCCAGCTAGATATAATATTCTGAAAATTGAAAAATGATAGCTGGACACGGGAATATAACCCGGGATCTTTGGCTTAGAACGCCAATGCTCTAACCACTGAGCTATCCAGGAAGATAGCTGCCTTATCTGATAGCTCGTGATCTTAATAAAATCACACATTTGTAGCCGACGATTTCCGCACGTCCATCATAGACTCTGCCTTAAAATATGAGTGAAGAATGACCCTGGGCATGGGACGATTCCTGGATAGCTCAGTGGATAGAACATTGGCGTACTAAGCCATAGGTCCCATATTCGATTCCCGTGTACAGGTGTCATTTTTCAATTTTCAAAATATGATAAAATTATATAGTTTAAAAATGATGCCTGGTTATGGGAATCGATCTAAGCACCATTAGCTTATCGCTTCAATGCTCTACCTACCTACGAAGGTGAATGAAAATCTGACGAGTAGCTTAAAATAAATGAGTTGGTGGCCAAACGCACAAAAACAGTGGTAAGGAACTCCAAATATTGTCATTCTTTTTTCTTATGGACTATCTTCTTTTAAAATCTAAATGATTGTGATTGATTGATTCTGTGTAAAATCCTGATTTAAACATTTCCGAAGTTCGCGAACACTTTGAGCCTCGTGTCAATAAGTATAGCCATCCCCTGTTTGAAAATCCTGTAAGCTATTATAGAGATTCTCCCCCTTGAAGATTAAACGGGAAGCAATGAATCTCTTGTTCGTGCACAAGTTAAACCACGAAGATGTGGAAGGAACATAAAGTCAACACCGCAGAGACCTCTAGCGGTATTTTCTGACAACACTTTCAGCACGGAACTAAAAGGAAGAAGGAACTTCTACTTAGCGATAGTCGAGATACATGCTAGATGGCACTATAATTTTTTTGTTTATTTTGTTTTTGGTTACATCCGTTTAAACTACACGTATAGTTAGTTACACGGACTTGCCCGAATGGCGCCAATCCACCTAGCTCGGACCCGAATCGCGCCAAGAGCATAAAAGTTCCCCTCAGACCAGACCCGAATTTTGCAAATACCCCCTCCCCCTCCCAAGACTGGACCCTGATTGCACCAACTGTGAACATAAACAATTAATAATGCTACGGCGAGCGGTAAGAATGAAACAAGTCAATAAATATTATTTAATTAACTATATTTAACTATATAAAATAAAATCAAACATTATAACATCACAGTAAAATTTACATTTCTAAAACATTGTCAATAATAACTAAATGTATGCTATATTTTAATATAATAATAACAACAACAACAACAAAAATAAAATAAAAACAAGTCATACAAAGGATTTTTGGAAGGACCCACACATAGCTATATATTTCTCCATACCTAAACTGTTTAAGTTTTTTTTTTCAATAAACGATTGTTTCAGTTTTGTCTTCTTGTCCGTGTTTTGAACATTACCTTCTCGTACACTGTTTATGCGAATGTACATGTCAGTTTGTAAAGATTTTAAATCTTCTACGAAGGCAAATATGTTATTGTGTGATGAAGCACGTCATTAATTTAATCTAGAATGGAAGCTCTCGCACGCATTTGTTGTCATCCGTAAGTCCGATGAGTCAGCTGCCCAAATGTATGGCGGGAATGTAGCTAGCTTCATCTCATTATTGTTTCAGTTAGGTAATCTGCGAAGCTCATCAGTTTTGTATCGGCTGGTTGGATACTGATCAGATCGCAGAACATGACTTTATTTCTTAGGGCCTCAAGTAAATGAGCCCAAAACAGTAGTGGAGGCATCTCTATCTCTCTTCGGGCCTCAAGTAAATGAGCCCAAAACAGTAGTGGAGGCATCTCTATCTCTCTTCGGGCCTCAAGCAAGTGAGCCCAAAACAGTAGTGGAGGCATCTCTATCTCTCTTCGGGCCTCAAGCAAGTGAGCTCAAAACAGTAGTGGAGGCATCTCTATCTCTCTTCGGGCCTCAAGTAAATGAGCCCAAAACAGTAGTGGAGGCATCTCTATCTCTCTTCGGGCCTCAAGCAAGTGAGCTCAAAACAGTAGTGGAGGCATCTCTATCTCTCTTCGGGCCTCAAGTAAATGAGCCCAAAACAGTAGTGGATGCATCTCTATCTCTCTTCGATGTTTAGTCTTTGTAGGTGGCAGCCAAACTGAGCTTTTGAATCTTTCTCCACCTAAAAGGAATCATAGTGGATGTTAATGATAACAATATTAAAAGGAAGCAGAGAGAAAAATAGAAACGTAGCATGCTTTGACTCATATTTAAAACAAATCATAAATATATTTTACAAAACTATTAGATAAATTACTTAACAAAACTTTTTTTGAGCAGCCACCATTTCTAAACGTAAATTCAGACTTGAGCGCACAACGATAAGGTTCGTGTTATCAGTCCAGATAGTATGCGTACCATATTTCGTGACCGTAGCTATAAAAAAAAGTGGCCGTAATCGTATGTACAAAAAATGTGATGACATCTATCCGCACAGACAGGAAAACATTTCACTTTTTATTTTTCTGGAATATGTTTAAAATGGCCTATAATAAAAAATAAATAGTACGATAGAGTCGCAGGTATTTTATAATAGTGTATATTTTTTAATGGGTCAGCTGAGACAGTGACGTCATTCGAGTGACGATTTGATAATTAGTTCTGTGTTCAAACTAAATAATAATTTGGCTAATATTTTTAATTTTAGTGTCTTAAAATTATATACCATAATATGTTTGTTTTATTTTACTAAGAGCACAAGTTGTTAATCATTTTTGAAAATTAATCATCAGAAAACCATCCTTATAATAGTTTGTTTTACCCAAAACCAAGTAGGCCCCTACACAGTGTTATTATTCATGATAAATACACGCCGGATAGACATTTGAACAAACTCGTTAGAAATATTTTCAAAATGTTTTGAGTTTTTAAAACTAGTCATCAGTAAACTACCCTTAAAAGGACTTTGCCACAAAAATTAAGTATACTGTTTTAATTGTAATCTTAAATACACCACAGATGTATGCTTTAAACAAAATGGTTGCTTTTATGAGAAGATTCGAATTCTTTTAAAATTAGTCATTAGTAAACTGCCCATAATTCAATCTTTTTCTGAAGATAAATTACACAGTCCTATTCATCATATAAAAAACTCCCCAGATATACACTTTGAACAAAATTGTTCAAGCTGATGATTGGGAGGTCGGGGTTAGAATCCTGGTCGAGTGAATTGAAGGTGGTTTCCCCTAAATGGTTTTCCACTCTACCTCCAGGCAAATTCGGATTCACTTTTTATACATTCAACTTATCTCATCCCAAAGCCCATTATTATAACTAGTACATAAAATTATTACTCGAACAGATAGTAAAACTCAGTGTTAAAAAAAATCTTCAACAGTGAAAAGTATAATAATCAAGTCAAAAAATATATCATTATGTATGTAAAGTTTTAAAATAAAATTGTTATTGTAATTTATTTCCTCTTTTTAAGGTGGGAGTGTAAGGGACACGGGTTAAGGTCAGTATTTTTTTTAGCAGTTTTTGTATCAAAACTTTTTTTTTGTGTCAAAATAAATCAAATAGTTATTCAGTAGAAACACAGAGTTTAATATTCTTCACAAGGTGACCTCAACAATTGTTGAATATCTGTCTTAGAATTTAATGATAACTTTGTCTCTTCATTTAAAAAGTGTGTCATCAAATACCGCTATGCTCGTGACAGGTATTCAACAACTGTTGATATCACCATGTGAATAAAATTAAGCTCTTATGTTTGTGTGGAAGCAATATTTTATTTATTTTGGCCGAAAAATATTTTGCTATAAAAACTGTAAAAACACATACCTTTTCGCTTGTTCCTTACAATCCCACCTTAATGAATATTTGGAAGGGGTACGTTAGTTAAGCTATGGCTTCGAAATGGGTACGTGATTGAAGAACGTTTGAGATAACACTGCTGTAATGGAAATGTACGCGCACTTCTGTTGTCGGAAAGTGGGGAACCATTAGGAGAAAAAAAAAACTCGGTACACCTGGCCGAGATTTGAACCTCGCTAACCAAGTAATCATTAGTCTAGTCTTTTGCGTTAGCGACACCTTAAAGAATTTTACAACAGAAACGGGGATAGACGAATCATACAAAGCATTATTTTGTATATTGTTAAAAACATATATATTGATACTCGCGTTTCATTAGAAAGTATACTATATTCTTGGTATTATTTTATTACATTAAAACTGGAATAAAATATACTTTTATTAACATGATGTGAGACGTGATAATAACAACAATAGTAATAAACATAAAAAAAACGCTTCGGTGGCCACATGGTCTAACGCACGACTCTCGCAGTAGACTAGACTGCCGATGACGGGGAGGTCGAGGTTCGAGTCTCAGTCGGTTGTACTGAGGGTAGTTTTTTCTAATTGGTTTTTCACTCTCCCTCCATTAAAACGTGGGTACACTTTATATAAATATATCCTTGATGACCCCTAAAACCATTAGCATATTTAGTACTTAAGCGTATAACCTGAATGGGTAGTTAAATGTGGCACTAAAAAAAACAACCTTGCAAGTAGTTTTCAATTTGGCTAGGTTTTTATTTGTAAACTTAAAATAGCCCATCCCCGTGGCTAAGGTGGTAAGAGTAGCGAACAACACGTATAAGAGACCTTTGCTCGATTCCGGGTGATACTAAATAGGGTATTTACTATTTGCCTACCCGCTTGTCCTGCTACCGTAAATATATAAACACATTGGCTCTAGGTGGATAGTACCAGGTCCAAAATATTGAGTTTATTTTAAGTACCACGCCTTACTACTTGTTCCAGCTATACGCCTATGCACTAATTACTCTAATGTGTTAGGAATTAGGAATATTGAAGTTAGAAGAAGTGTACTTGTATTTGAGTGGAACACCATTTAGGAAAAACTATCCTCAGTTGACCCAACAGGGATTCGAACCCCAATATCGCTGTCTACAGCATACCAGTCTAATACGAGAGTGACGTCTTAGACCATTTGTTCACTAAAGTGGGCGAAATAAAATCCAAAATACGTTGAATGGTCATAAATTCCTCATTAAGCTATGATTATATATGTACCCTCGCCCCACGTCCACACCATTAAATTAACTGGACGTTGTTGACGGTGACTGAATGCTGATTCCTCTGATATTAGATACATCGTGACTGAAACGTTGCATAACTTCAGGGGAATCGGAGATGTTAGATAGAATGTACCGTAACATGTGGGACACACTAAGGAGTGGGCAAGAAGATATTTATGAGTTTATAAAATATCGATAGTATTTAAAACTATACTCATTCAACATAAATGACGAAAAAAATTAAATAAACCAAAAATAAATCCAAAATGACAAATAATGAACAGAGACTTATAAAAAAAAGTTTCCGCAACTAGGGGATAATGAAGAGAATTTATGCGCACGTGATCATGTCTGTGATGTACCAAAAAAAGATGACATAATCAAAATCAGGACCTTGCTTAGTAGTTTTTGTTATTTTTTTTTACATCCATTACTGTTTCCATTCTGTGGCCTGGGTTAGTTCTTTTTAAACCATATATTTTCCACTCCTAGCTGGCTAGGCCTGTCGTAGCTTCATTTGCTTTATAATCTAACTTAAGACTAGGATAGGCACAACAACCAGTCCCCGGCCGTTAATTCATCACTGTGAACGGGTAAACCCACACTTCACTAATGATACATTGTTTTGCCATACCGGGAATCGATCCCGGGCGGCTCAGTAGACAGTCACGCTGCCAACGGAGCTAAGGTGGTGGATTTTTTCCTATTAGTAAACTACGTTTAGTATAGGGCTAGAGTAAAAATATAGAAATGACTTAAAGGCATGTTCATAAAACATCTAAATATCACATTTTAGAAAATATTCTAAGGTTGAGAGTAGTGAATCTTGTTCATTAAAAGATATAAGACTTTGTTTTTAACAACAAAATCGATAAGTCAAAGTAGTGATAGTTTCAATAAAATTAATTAAGGTAATTTGAAACCTAATATTGGAATGAAGATGTTTGATTAATAATAGTAAAACACTTATAAATTAATAGTCAAACATCTTTAATACAAAATTAGGTTTTAAAATTACTAAATTAATTTTATCTAAACTACCTGAATTAATTTTATTTAAGCTATCACTACTTTTATTTATCAATTTTGTAATTAAAAACAAATTCTGTAGCCTATTTCTTATTATCTAAATATCAATTTTGAACGAAGTCAAAATCCATCAAACTCATTAGACCAGTGATTTACAACACTTGGGTTCCACGAGAGTTTGCAAAAGCTTACTTTTAGTTGGTGTGTCCACCATTTTTTGGACAGTGTGTAAATATGTTGAGAGAAATCATGTATTCGAACCAGATGAAGAAAAAAGTTCCGGTATAGTAATACTAAAAGTGAGGTAAGTAAGAATATTTATAAGCCGGGTTCAAGTATCAAAGGACAGAATTAGCAAATATGTATGACATTAAATACACTCAAGATATTATATTAAAAATATGAGTTAATTATTATTTACCAACCCTAATGGTTTACACGTTTATTTGATGTAATTTACTCCTATCGAGCCTAATATGTGTTAACCAGCTAGGGGTTCCACAAGATTTTACGAAATATTTCAAGAGTTACTCCAATCAAATAAATGGTACAAAACAATCGCAAAAATTTTCTCATATTGTGTATTATAGCTTCGAAGAAAATGTTCAAAAAATAATTTTTAGTAAACCGCCCTTATATAAGTTGTACTCATAAAACAAACACATTATCTTGTTAATCACAATAATCACTCTTTATACAGTAGGATATGGCTAATTCAATATTGATTAGTTAAAATATTTGGATAACTCAAACTCTGCATGATTCTTCGTAAAATTCGTATTTGAATCAAAGGTAAAAAAAACACATTTAATTTGAATTTTATGAGGACACATTTGGATAGTTCGAAACCTAGTCTTTCTTAATATGTTCGAGTTTGTACTCATTTAAACCTAACGTAACAATATTTATTAAATAACACTTATATGCCAAGAATAACATATAAAGACAGAGTTATTGATGCATAGTAAAATATAAAGCTGGGAATCCCGCACAGGCGGCGAGCGGGTTGCCTAGAATATAGGATGTTTAGGTCCAGTTTTCATCGCTTCTGTGAGACAATGTTAACACGTGACGCCCTGACTGATTAAGTCTTCAATTTTCCTATGTTAATTTTTACAAGCTTTTATATTTTGTGTTTCTATTTTTCTTGTTTTTTATGTATGTATATACTGTGTATGTGTGTTTCATATAGCAAATATAGCGTGTGTATGTTTATAAGTAGCATGTTTAGAAGTTATTAATTTATTGTGTACCATATGCCTATATACTTATGAAAATGCTCAATTCAAATTTTGAATACTACGATATTTTTTTAATATCCCTTAGACTTTCAATTTAAAAATAAATCTACTATATACAAATTTAAACAAATTTTAAAGTGTTCAAACATATTTAACCAAATTAAAACTTTCAATATTAAAATATTTGTAAGCTACCCTTTATTTGTTATTAGTATGGACATAAGAACGTATTATTATTTATTATAAAAAACTATTCACAGATTCCCATTTTGAATTTAATCTTCAAGTCAATTTCCAAAACATTCAAATCTTTATAATGTGTTGTAAGTAAGCAACCCTTAAATTAATTTATTTTAGATTAATAAAGATACATCAATAGTGATATCAGATATGTAAAATAACCTCCCGATAAAAAATTTGAACCAAATCACTAAAGCAATTTTTTTAAACATTCCAATCAAAAAGTCATCATTAAGCTACCCATAGCAAGGTTATCCCCCAAAACAATTATAATGCTTTATTTGCCATATTCATTTTAATAATACCCAGCCTACATTTTGAGTAGAATCGTTATAGCCATTTTCAAAATAATTCGAATTTTCAAAAATTACTCAATAAAAGACCCTTTATCGAGTTTTTACCCCAAACAAAGTATATAAGGTTATTTGTCATGTCAAACACTCCCAAGATACTCATTTCGAAACAAATCGTTAGAGCCATTTGTAAAATATTTCAAAATTTTGAACAATCAGTCATTACCAAACTACCCACAATGAGTTTTTACCCTAAAAACAAGTGTACAGTGTTGGTTGTGTTTGACATAACAAATAAGATATCCATTTATAATCAAATAGTTGGAGCCATTTGTAAAATATTTCAAGTTTTTGAAAAATCTGTCTTTAGTAAACTACCTGTAAATGAGATTTTACCCCATAAACAAGTATACACCGCTAATTGTCATGTCAAAAATTCCTAAGATACTAGTTTTGAAACAAATCTTTTGAGCCATTTGTAAAATATTTCAAGTTTTTGAAAATTTAGCTATCAGTAAACTAACCTTAAACAAATTTTCGCTCAAAAACCAATTACATAATGTTATTTCTCATGTCAAACAAATCCTAGATATACATTTTAAACAAAATCGTTCCAACCATTTTTGAAAAAATTGGAATTAAAAAAATTACTCATCATTAGTTTACCCTTAATTGAAGAACCAGGATAAAAAAATATTTCATGGTAGAGCCCTATAAAAATCAATCAAACCGTTTTGGATCCGTGGTCAGGGAGAGACTGGCAGACAGACAGACAGACAAACTGACAGACAGAGTTGTAAAATCCACTTTTTTTGGTTAGTGTTCACATAAAACGTAAAAAATTAGTAAAATCTTGAGATAGATTTTCACGATCACAATACTTTCTCTTGAAATGAGAAAGTACAAATGTTGGGAATCACTGCTTTATGTTGTAGCCACAGGTATAAAAAGACATCCAGAGGTGCAGAGAGAATTGTAAGACCAACCTCTTTTAGTTCTGGGGTACATTAAGGTGGTGACGTAGAAAACGCTAGAGAATGCCAGTGTTTTTGCAGTTTTTATAATAAAACTTTTTTTTTGCCAGAATAAATAAATTATTGCTTCAATGGAAACATAATTTAATTTTCTACACATGGTTATATCAACAATTGTAGAATATCTGTAATGAGTATAGCGGCATTATCTTACAAACTTTTCAAATAAAGAGACCAATTTGTCATTAAATTACAGGACACTCTTTAAAAGATAGCAATAACTGTCTAGGCTACCTTGGGAAGAAAATTAACTTCTATGTTTCTATTGGAGTATTATTTGATTTATTTTGACCAAAAACATGTTTTAATGTGAATACTAAAAATACACTGGTCTTTACTCGAGTTCCCTACACCCCATCTTAAACGTCAATATCTATCATAATCATTAAGTAGAACACTTTTCACGATTACAATACCTTTTCTGTATGAGAATAATTTTTTTTAGTACCGCGTCTTACTAACCATTCGGGGCTTATATACTTATTACTCTAATGGTTTTAGGGTTGAGAAATATTATATGTATATGAAGTATACCCGCAATTGCATGTAGAAAGAGTGGAAAAACATTTTGGAAAAAAACCTCAGTACATCCAACCGAGATTCGAACCTTGATATGACCATCAAGTAACGCCTTAGACCACGCAGCCACCGAAGTGGGCTGTAAGAAGTTCAAATACATTGTAGACGCCTAACTTCACTTATCCGACGCTCTCTTTTCGCGAACACAGACGTGAGCGTCAAGACGCCAACCCTGGAATAGAATGGAAAAAAAAAAAATTGGAGAAGGGAGATAAAAATGTAATTACGACTGGGAAGAAAATAAATGTCTGGATGGGGGATTTTTTGTTTCTCTGTGGAGTGAGACATGTTGAAGAAGCCAGGCTTTATTTCTGTGCCATCTATTGGTTGAAAACATGTGGCTCCGTATTTGGAGCAACTCTTTGTCATTTATGTTTCTTTGAAGCAACAGTTTTGATGGGGCAGTTTATGAACATGGGATAAAATGGGGTAACTTAGCTGCGTCCTAAATAAAAACCCATTGACTTTTATAGTTGCGAGCTTCAATAAATTACTAACACTAAAACTTTTTTTTTTCAATTTTCCCCTTGTTAACATTACAGACAAAGCTATGCAAGCATTTTGATAGACGCTTAATACTTGAGTAATTAATTGAAATTGAAAATTCCTGTTTGTAGAAGAAAATAATATTGTACAAAATAAAATTTACAAATTTTTAGACGTTTATTAAATATTAATATTATTACTATCATTAGGTGTTTTTTCTTACGGTAGACCCATTCCTTTTGTCAGTGAACTTAAACCGCCAATGCACCCTGACCTCTGCCTCATCCTTCAGATATCAGAATTTTCTCATTTCCAGCAAGTCATTCAATATTTTAATTCTCCTTCTTCCTAGTATCCTCTTTCCTTCGAGCTTTACTTCCACGACGTCGTGCTGAAGACAGTTACTCCTAAAGTTGTGTTCGATCCAGTTTTCTTTGTACCGAAAAATAACATCCAAAATGGTTCTCTTCTCACCCACTCTCCTTAGAACGTCTTCATTTGTCACCCTGTCTGTCCACTTGGTCTTCTCAAGTCTTCTACAGCACCACAATTCAAAAATTTCCGAGTATTTTTTTTTCCATCTTTCTTAACGTCCAAGTTTCCGTGCCATACTGCTTCAAATGTAGTAATTCATCAGTTTCTTCCTCGGTTCCAAACTCAATTTTCTGGTCAGCAGTGACTTATTCTTGTTGAAAGCTTTCTTGTCCATGGCGATCCTCGACCTAATTTTCTTGGTGCAGTAGGCATCTTTTGTCAACAGATTCCCAGGTACTTAAACTGCTCTGTGTTTTCCATATTAATTCATGTTAAATTTAAATAATCATTTGATTTAGGCTTTGGTCTTTGTTATATAGAACTTAGGTGTGCATTAGTTACCTCATTATTAGAATGTACCGGGTTTGATTGACCTTTCTGACTGTAATTTTACGGCTAAAATTACAATATTTGGGAATAAAGTAGTACTGTTGAAATTTGGAGATATAGTAGACTTTTGGTAGGATGAAACTGGTAGAAAAAAATTGCAATCAAAATTAATAAAAGTTTATTCTATTATTGGTATTGTTTTATAAGTATTGATACTATATATCAAAAGTGACAGTTGTATATAACATAATTTGACGTATGAATAGGTGAAATTAGATATAGTAATTTTTCCAGCTATAAGATGGTGTTTTTCTTTTGAAAATTGGACTGTAGATTCCATCGCAGAGTTAAACATATAATATTTATGTTTAAACAAATGGTACGGTGCAGCACACAGACTTTCTCTCGCTTTTATTTTAAAATAGACATTTACTAAAAACTTGTAAGATTTGTGAAATGAAATAATAGGTCCATACGTTGTTGTAGAAACACTCCACCAAAGATGTTAAATGAAATAAGATACACTGTTACCTACTTACTTTATGGCATCAGGAACTAGGAATACTGTTACAAAAAATAAAGAAAAGATAAACATCTTTACCCACCAAAGAACATAAGAATCAAATTATTTTAAAGACCTGAATTAAAAAGTATGTATATTAGATTATAGATCAGAAACTATTAGTTTTATAAAAATATATTTCAAATAAAAGATGTTTATCTTTAATAGTACTACAACATTACAATGATAAGATATTTCGTATCTCAAATAGTTGAGGATAAATGATGAAAATTGGAAAGTTTCCCCAAAGTAAAGTACCCTCCAAATAATTTTCATTAGAAAATTAGATTCGCCATTTGGTTTATAATGATAAACAGTGTTTAGATAAAGTTTAATAAAAACCATCAGAGCGAATTTCTAGATAATCGATTTTTTCTCCCCTTAGGTAAAGTACCCTTAGGTTTAGGTTTAGATATCTAATCACAAAAATCCCTCGGGAGGTACTCATTAAAACCACAGATACCAAGTTTTAGCCCAATAGGTAAAATAATTTCAGCTCTTGCCCGAGGCATCACGAAAACAACTTTTTGGTTTCATACCATCATGAAATGTCGACATTTATCAAAATCTTGAGTTCAATTTTTTGGATGATCACAATATTTTCCTTCCGAGGTGTTGAGAGAAATTAAAAAAAACTTCAGCTCACTCGGCTGGGATTCAAACCCCAATCCTCTTGCTACCAGGTGAAATTGACGTCTTTGCTTGTGTGTTCCCCGTTTTGGGCAATTTTTTTTCTTCTGGTTTTTATTCAACAGCCAAAAATACAAATATTAATTTGATATGTAAATGTTTTTCTGTCTTCTCAACACAATGCATGCGATTTATTTCCCTTAACTGAATGGTTTATCAGCGATAAACTGAACATAGCATACGTACAAAGACTATTAAATAGAATAAAATAGACGAGCAAAAACCTTAAAGCATATTATACTGTTAAAAAAACCTCCAAGGTGTTAGCCAGAAAACGAGCTACACCGACTGAGCGGCCGCCAACATTAGCGATGATGGTGCCAACATTTGCAGATAGAGGGTGTCATGTGGTCAGCACAACGAACTCTCCTGTCGTTAATATCAATTTTCTAAATGGGAGCTGTTACCTTTTTTTCAACGCCGTGTCTCACTACCCTTTGAGGTTATACGCATATGTACTAATTACGCTAGTGAGCTAGGAATGAATATAGTTGAGTTTTAGAGGACGTGTACCAGCATTTGCATGGAGGGAGAGTGGAAAACATTCTAGTCTGTCATGAGAGTGATGCCCTGGCTCACGTGGACATAGAAGAAGGTTACTTTCTTATTCAAGTAGGTCCTCATTGGTCGTCACAAGGCTGAGTTTAGACCACGTTTCAGACCCATTGATTCACAGATAAACTTTTGAAAACGCTGTGGATCGAACCCGGGACCTCTGGATCTGTAGCCAGGATCTCTGACTACTAGAACACAGGGCCGGTCATATTAAATTGCAATGTTTTATAGTTAAGTATATTATAATTTATTTGATAATTTATAATTTTCTATGTTGTATGCTTATTTTAGACTAAAATAGTTTTATTTAATCTCTTATAGCTAATTGTATTTATATTCATTATATTCTTATAGCTAAATATACTATGTACCTTACATGCATTTAAACTTAAATAATTTCATTTAATATTTTTATTTTATTTTATTTTATAAGGATTTTTATATATTCCATATTGTACAGTAATGCATTATAACTTTACGACACTCGTAAACCACTTTATTAAATATTTAATAAATTTACATTTGAATATATTTGAATATTTTGCTTGAAAATAACTTTATTATATATTTTATAGCCTCGTTGAAATTTCCCTCACTTCCATTAAAGAAGGTACATCCTAAAAGGTAAAACTAAAACGAGAGATATTTAAAATACCTTCGTTTCGTCAGAAAATGTAGAATATTGCATACTAAACATTCCACTTTTTATTAGATTATACGAACATGGATCTTTAAAGTAATTTACTTCTAATTTATTCCTAGATTCCGTAACACCCCGCTCGTAGAAGTCTGTTGAGTAAATAGTTCCACTTTAACGTGAGAGTCTTATACTAATAGAGAGTCGAGATTCGCCCGCGATGCTTTTCAATGTAATAGCCTCTTTGGGCTTTGTTAGCCTTACTATTATTATTATTTCACTTTCATTAAGATTCAATTTTCCAGCTCTGTGAATATTGGATGACACAATATAACGAATATACTCTAATTCGTTGAAAGCAGGTGATGAAAGCGTTATCGAGAGACTAGGGACCGAAATAGGGAAAGCTTCTTTTTAAATACGTTGGTAATTGGTTGGCACAGACAATATTAATATCAGGGATGGACTAGCAGGCTCCAAACGTCCAGGAACTAAGAATATGACCGCCCTTAACTAGGGATCCACGAGTACTCATATTTAGATCTTCGAGCCGAGCTTGTCATAAATGCTCGTGATCGAGTTCGAAAGTTTTGTAGGATCGTCATTTTCGAGCTTTTTCTTGATGTACTTACAAATATATTTTTTAAAGCAATGGTAAGTATAGGCCATTTAATATAGATGATATCAACAGTTTGTTAACTTAAAAAATTGTTAAAACTAATATCAAATTTCACATTAATAACGTAATAAAAGTCAAAAAATACTTTCGACTGGTAGACTAATCCAATATTTTCGTCCATTTTGAATTATCCTCGAGCCATAACAAGGCAATGAAAATAAAAAGATATTATTTGTGAATGTGTAAAGAAAGGATATTACAAATTAAAAATCACAAAGAATTGTATTACATACTAAACAAGTGTGGAACATGTACAGTCCGTCGAGATTGAAAGGTAGCAACTTGCTTGGCTAAACGCCCGCGCGGTATCCTACACCTCCACACATGACTGCAGAATAGTTTGCCTAGCTACGCCCGAGGCCGGATTTAAAGAAAGCCTTAAGTCCTTAAACTATATCTTGACTGTTTGAAAGGAGTGATGGGGGAGGAGAAATTTCTTTTTGAGATGTTCAAATGGTTTGATCTACTAAATTAATTTTACCTTTTTGTTCCCTTCCTAATAGAATCATTATTCGTTACATACCTAGTTAATTAATTATGTTTGGTCTCATTAATATATGGTCTGGCTTTTTTTTTGCTGTTTAAGATTTATCCAAACCACACAATATTTTGGCAGCAGTGCTACCCACATTTATTGGTTTTACATGGTAACATAAAGCAGGTCTCCCGCTTTTTAGAATCTTAATTACTGTGAATAGCTAATTATGAATTTATTAATGATTAATTATTATACTCTACACATGTAGCTCAAATAACAAATTGAATCTTAAAGATTTTTACTTTATTTTTAGGACACTGAGTTTAAAAAATATTATGTAATTTAAGGGTCCCAATCCTGATTTAAAATATTTTATACAATTTCCGGATAGACAAAAAAAAAGATTTGATAAAATCTTATCCATTGGTCATATTTTATTTATAAAATGGAATTTATTTGTTTCTTTAACGTTATTATGACTGTCAATAGCTTTGTGGGACAATAGTTAGATTCCATAATTTATTTAATGTTACTATAATGGCCACAATATAAATATTGGTAAAAAGTTTTGATAAATATTTATTTTAGAAAAATTGTAGTTTAATAAGATTTACGTTGATGGGCATTTTCTAATAAATTTCATGTTTAATTTTTTTTTGTCAAATCTGTTTTTTTACTAAATCAATTCTGGAAATCCAAATAATAAAACTAGCCATTTCATATGCAAGTATTAATATAATATAAGAGAAAGGAGGTTTAAATAAATGAAAAGCAAGGAGAAGTATTGTATTTGGTTTACGAGCTTAAAAACAATTTACATGATATCTCTATTTTTTTTAAGGTTTGGAATGTAGATATCTTTTAGTAATAAAATATTGAAGTTCTGTTCTGTTTTTAAGAATTTATGGGTTTTGGCAAAGATACCTGGAACTGGATAACCAATTGTGGTGAATTTATTTATATCCCCTCGGATGTCTGCTAAGTGAGGATCTATCATACATACAGTCAGCGTTTTAGTTTCCGTGAAAGAAACGGCCGGATTTATTTATATCTGTAACTTAGGACCTCTAGAACCACTTAACCAATTGCGGTGGGGTTTTTACTTTTATACTGGCCAAATATCCAGACATATTTTAGGATTATTTGTGTCTAATTAGGTGTTTCGGTGTGAGTCCCGGTGGATGGCAAGGCGATTTTTTGTATACATTTATGGAACCACATAATTACTGTGGTGTAATTTTTATTATTCTCTAGAGTATTTATCTAGTCATTTTTTAAGTATAGTAATTGGGTGTTTTGGTGTGAGTCCCGGTGAATTGTCAGCCAGATATTAGGATATATATATATAGAACCACTTAACCGATTGCAAATTTTTTTCGTAGGATATTTCTCCAGGCATGTTTGAACATTATATAATCAGGTTTTGTGTTGTGAACCTCGGTGAAGAACCAGCCGGATATTTGTGTATATCTCTGGAGCAGATAACCGATTCCACTGTAGTTTATTAGAGTCCATAGAATATTACCCATGCAAATTTTAGCATGATATACTTCAGTTTTGTGGTTCGAGTCCCTGTTTAAGTTTCGGATGGATGTTGTATATATGTTATCTAGGATATTTATAACTATATAAACAATTGCAGTGCAGTTTTTTTAACTATGTAGTATTTATGTTTTAACATTAGTTTAATCAAGTGTTTTTCTATGAGTCCCTGGAAATGCTGAGTGGTCTAGTGATAATGGATTTTGTGTGTCAGCTGGAAGGTGAAATTTCATTCTTCCGTGAAGGGGATAATAGTCCAGAGTTAACTAGAGGAGAATATTTATATGTAACATAATATTACCTATTTCAACCACCTCAATTACTTATCCGGGCTACACGCCTAAAATAATTTTTGTGGGAAGTAATGTAAGCGATACAAATTAAAGAGGATGTAATTACATTTTCTTGGAAGGAAGTTGGGGAAACAATTTAGGAAAGGTCCCTGATAATTCCAGGCTAGGATAAGAACCATGTTTCATCAATGAAAATGGATATTCTGAGAAATTATGTGTCCGCGTTTATACCGATTCAGTAGAATATAAATTATTTACGGTATTTCCTAGAATATCTATTTTAATTTGTTGTTCTGTTTACTATAAAATATTAAATATTTAATTTTGTGTATGTTTAGAGTAGATATTACACGTGTCTATAGGCTATTATTTTGGGAATGCTTTTTTTAGTTTCAATCAATAATATTTCTATTACAATGAGATTACAAACAACTCTCTGACCCACTTCAGTGGTGAAGTTAGCTAACGCGCTAGTTTCGTGTTGAGCTAGACTGACGAGGACGGGGAAATTGAGGTTCGAATCTCACTCGTGTGAACTGAGGGTGATTTCCCTAAATTGTTTTCACCTCTCCCCCCACGCAAATGCTGGTTAACTTCCTCTAAATTCACCCTTACCAATTCCTTATTCATTATATTAATTAGTAAATAGGCCTATTACCAGAACGGGTAGTAAGACACGTTGCTAAAAAACACATTAACTCTCAACAAGAATGTGTATGCAATTCCTTTAAATAATCTTTCCTTGTCCTATTGATTTAAGATTGACTATATAATGATTATTTGAGAAACAGTGAAGTTTTGCTGGCATTCAAACATATTAATGAATAGTTCGTTCTGTGTGTGCTAGCTGGCCGTGAAGGTCCGACTATAGCGTAGAGTAGTCAAATGGCGCTTGTCTAAAGGGTCAGTTGGATCACCTTATTCACTTTAGCAAGTAATACACTAGCAAAATACTGACTGTTTCAAATGCAGTTAACATTCACCCGTCTTCTAAACATTTACGTCTTGCAGTAAGCCAACAGCTATTACTCCTTCCAAATTAATTTCAAGAACAAATAAATGATGTATTTTGTTATATGTTAAAATCTCATACGCCTCAAATAATTATTGATTACCTATATAATAATGATAATAATAATTATAATAATATAATAATAATAATAATAATAATAATAATAAATGCTTTCAAAACCTGTAATTCTACAAAAAAGATTTATAGATTTATTGAAGGGTAAGATTGTGGGACAGTTTACCTTAAACGATCGCATGTTTGATTATCTAATGGACTAATGTTCCCAGGTTCGATTCCTGACATAACAGAACTTTTATTTTTAGTGATATGAGTGTTTCCCCTTTCAAAATGATGAGTTTGATGGACGGGAGGGGGGGGGGGATGTTGTGTATTTTCAAGTTTTAAGATAGTATCAAAGTAGTGTGGTGATTTTATCAGTCAGTTCAGAAAATGCACGTTAAAAAACCTCAAATACATTTTTAACATGAAACCTTGGATGCTACGCTGTTCTCTAAGTGAGATAGTTTATTAATTATTGAATAAAATAAGAAAAATAAGGTGTACTCATTTATATTAATTATAACTAACCTTATCTGGGAACCAAGATAGTTAGTAAAAAAAGTTTCAGCAATATTTCTATGACTTAATAATATGCGTTGTTTGGCTAGCTTTTATTCTTTACGCATCTTAAATATATGTATTATTAAGGATCAAGTGTGCACTTGGTGCAGGTTATTTGGATTTCATACCTAGGCTCACCATCCTCTTCTCGTTTATGCGGTCCTGCTCCATCGAAAGTTGTCGGCACGCGGCATTCATGAGAAAATGTACTGAGAGCAATATAGAAATATTTTGAAAAGTATTGTTGTTGTCATATAAATAAAATAATTTTTATTGTAAACAAATATGTTTTACATATCCCTAGTTTTTTAAGATCTTCCCCAACATTTATAAAATCCCGTTTATGAGAATTTTTGCTAAAATTTTATATATATATATATAAAATGTTTGCTAAAATTTCATGTATATATATATATATATATATATATATAAAATTATATCCAGACATAATATATATATTTATATATATATATATTTGAAGCTCTCACGGTAAAATCTTTTCAAAAATACCACACACATTTTGGTGAAAAAAAAACCGTAAACTTACTTTTAATGTCTCACAAATTCCGTTATTCGTCTTTTTGCTAAATTGTTACCAACTCATTTCATGTGGGCACGCTAGCATTTAGCTCCAACCCAAGCTTCGATTTTATGTGTCCAGCCATTCAAATATTGAGATCTGTGTGAGACCTAAACATACATATAACGTGAGTTTTTCATATGGATTCTATTCTTGGTATGGAACCCAAAAAATTAGTGGTGACTTTGAGTGTAACAAACTTGTGTTTATTATTTTTTATTCTATCATAATTTCTATTGTTATATCATTATTGTTTAAAACAATTCCATACCAAAAACGTTTAGTTCTCTTGTAGATTGTATTTTTGTCCTTTATGATTATTTTAATTTGAGTTATAATAATGACTGAACTAAAGCAAATAGATTACACGTAGCTATGAAAAATTAGTAGTAACTTAAAAGATTAATTTTCGTTCATTCTTAAAATAGTTATTTTGGTGGAAATAATGTAAAAATATTGAAGGACTTTTTTTTTCTTCCAATGGTTTTTATTATTTAAAGTCTAGACATACAATGTGAATTAAAATACAAATTTTCTACGTAATTAAATCTAAAATCTTAGTTTTATATATTTCTATGTGAGGATCTATTTAGTTGTTAATATATATCTTCTTCCATATTTTTATTTAATCAAATACATATTCGATACACTTTAATATATGTAGGCCTAAAATCAGTTACAATAACACTATTACAAATATAATAATTATTGTGTCTCAAAAATTTACAAAAATGTTTCGATACACTTTCTTCATACAGATTGATATTTTGGGTCCTATTTGCCAGGAAGTTCGCCTCCCCAGCTTAACACCTTGTGAGACTGGTGTCATCTGTCACGTAGGGCAGTGATGACCAACCCGGAACACTAACGGTACGCAAAGACATTTTAAGTTCCACCCTTAAGGTAAAAAAATTAAAGCTATAACATTGGAAAACAAATAAACGAGTTATTTTGGCCAACTTCACTTGTCACTAAAATTTGAATAATTTAGTTTATCCCCTATTCACTCTCTAAAGAGCCCTGTTGTTTTATTGTCCACTATGTAGAAAGGGGGGGAAGTAGTCAGGTAATGTTTGAGGTTTTAGGCGATAGTTACATACACAATGCCAAAAGCGTTGAATATAGATAGTGGTATGACAGAAAATTATGTTGGCCACCCCTGGAGTAAAGTAACATAAAACTAAAGGACGCTTCTCTCCCTTCGCGTGTGAGCTAGAGAATAATTTTGTTGAAAGAAACGCACCATTTTGAAGTATGTAAACAAAAGAACAAAAAAACTTTCAATGCACCAGAAATCCAAGAAATGTGTTTATTTGTATGAAAACAAAAGAAAAATAGATTAAATCTATGCAATAGAGTCGGTAGCGTGAATGTGTAGTAATCCAATGAGCAGACATTGGTCTCCATAGCTTGTAATCCCTGTATAGTTATTTTTTTAAATATGACTAAATAAAATATTGAATTAAGTTGTTAATTGGGGTTTTTATTTAACATATTTTTCTAAAAACAGGTAGGATACCAAATAATTCGCATTTAAAAACAAACCAAATTAAAATCTATACATTAACTTTGAGATGTTGTATGCAGGCGGTTATTTAAAAATAATGTATTTATGGGTTCTATATCATAAAACACCTTTACCTTAAAGGACTTTACTAAATATTTATTATTTGGATGCTAAACATATAATAACTAATAGGTCTACCCGGCATGTTAAGGTTTAACCAAAAAAAATCCAAACGATATTTCGGCTGAGTAACAATACTAAATTCATATAGACAAATGTTATTTTATGTAAACCAATAAAATAAAAAGTTGAATTTGAACTAACTCATGTCCTGTATGAGCAATTTATATACATATACTAGGTAACTAATGTGTGCTTAAGAATTAATAGCCGGAGATATTATTTATGCCTATTAGTAGGGAATTACTCCACTAGATATCATATTCTGAAAATTGAAAAATTACACCTGGACACGGGTTCGATTCCCGTGTCCAGGTGTCATTTTTCAATTTTCAGAATATAATGTGTGCTTGTTTGAAACAAGTTCATATTTAAATAATGTCCACAATTTATGATACTAGCAATTTGGTTTAAATAAAATACAATATATTTCAATGATATAGCTAAACAAATCGTTCAACATGGTGCACTCAATAAAAGAATCGTGTATTTTTATTTACATATACTGTAAAGTGGCACGCATCAATTCCGTTAGTTTCGTTATATAAGAGGTCATTTGATTCCCAGTGTTGTCGAATTAAACTATCGGTCGCTAGCGAGTAACCGGCACATCTACACATACCATGATATCAATGTTTTAAAATCAGCACTGTTTTGTACCAGCCTTTCAAAACACCCTTTACTGGTTAAGTGAGCACACTATCTAAGAACATATAGCTTGTTTAGTTTGATTTTACAATTACAGAGACATTAGGGTTCAAATCCTGGTTAGATTTACTAATTATGTTTTTTATAAAAACGATATTCACAAGATTGTGAGTAATTACATTTCATCTCACAGTCCACCTTCATCACTCCTACTTTGCTACCGTAGTTAATTGCAATAGTCCAAATGGATAGTAGGACCCGGATCATTAAAAAAAACTATACATATTAAAATCGCACAAGAATAAAAAGTATTGAAGCTACGTTTAAAAATATCTATAAATACGTTTGTCAGAAGACTATGCCTCAACATGTTTCACATTCGTCTGCTGAACTATTTAACTTTGAATGTTACACTAGCAAGTATAGCACTGTGATTATATGGTACCAACAGCTTTGAATATAAGTGATATGTGATATATTAGCAGGAATTTAGTGTCAATTATGTAATCGTGTGTGGTCATTACTAAATTTACAAAAACTCTATTATATAAATAAAGAATTTAAATTATGTGTATAGAATATGTTAGAAAAATTGTGTAGTTTTTCATCGTGACGAGTTAAACTAAGAATAATATAATTACGATTACTAGAAACCACTATCGGCTACTACACAATAGTTTAATAAACTCTTGCAAATAATGACTGTCCCTGTAATAACATCTGTGTCTCCCTTCTCTTTCTACGCAAATACACCTTGTAATGTAGTAAGTATATCTCTGCTACGTTTTGTGATGGATCAATCAACTTTAGCACTTTTTTATTGTAGAATTACCATTCCAATTATGTTAACCTATTTCTATCAAGGGAAGGAGGAACGGAAAATACTAAACATTTCCCCTAGCTAGTTTATAGTTAAAGTAATATGAAAAGTGCACATTAAATAGCAGAAATAAATAAATAATATAAGGTCGGTTTTCGAATCCCGGTCAGATCCAGTATGGGTGATTTTTATTAAATGGTTTTCCACTCTCTTTCCAAGCAAATGGGGGTATCTTACCTCTAATATGTTTCCTTACTCAACCCAACCACAATGATAACATAAAAATAATAGTAAAACCATGGTCTAATTAGTTTGCCAGAAGCTGTCCTCACTTCCCCAACAGGATACGGTGATCCAGGTGGTTTGGCCATGATAGTGACGACAGATGGTGATCCAGGCGGTGAAGCCAAGATACTGACGAAAGGCGGTGATCCAGTTGATTTAGCCTAGATAGTGACGATAGGTGGTGATCCAGGCGGCTAAGCCAAGATAGTGACGACGTATGGTGATTCAGGCGGTGAAGCCAAGATAGAGACGAGAGATGGTGATCCAGGCGGCTAAGCCAAGATAGTGACGACGTATGGTGATCCAGGTGGTGAAGCCAAGATAGAGACGAAAAATGGTGATCCAGGTGGTTAAGCTGAGATAGTGACGACAAATGGTGTTCCAGGTGATTAAGCCCAGATAGTGACAGAAGCTACTGATCTAGGTGGTTAGGCCAAGATAGTGACGACAGATGGTGATCCAGGTGGTTAAGCTAAGATAATGACGACAAATAGTGTTCTTGGTGGTTAAGCCTATATAGTGACGGAAGCTGCTGATCCAAGTGATTAAGCCAAGATAGTGACGACAGATGGTGATCCAGGCTTTTAAGCCAAGATAGTGACGATGGATGGTGATCCAGGTAGTTAAACCAAGAAGTGAATTATGATTTATATCCAGCCAATACTCTGAGTCTAACACCCATTGAACAAGAAACTAAAGTTTAGCGAGTATTTAACATATCAATAACGTGTCCAAAATCCTTCTGCTTCCACAACACTTTCTAATCTTCTTGGCATCGAATTAATAAGTCTTGCAACATACCTAGGGCTATCAGAGAGCTCTTTCCAAGCAGCTTCAACTTCATCCTACAGTTGATTTGAATTCCTGATATCCAGATTACGTTCACGAAGTATCCTACTCATTTCTGCCCATACATTCTTGATTGGGTTCATATCACAGCCCCATGGAGGCCATGGAATAACATCAATGTACCCCCCCCCATGATCAGCAAACCTCTGCTGCACTAATCGAGAAGTATGAACAGGTGAGCGGTCGTGTTGATAAACAATTGGTCCTACGGGATATCTTTCCCGTACAGACGTTATCCAAGATACACACGTATTGTTCCTTGTTTAAATGTCTATCTATTTTCCACATGACTCCCATACCAGTGTGTAAAATCCACCCCCAACTAGATACAGAGAAGCGACCACTATAGCGGCGTTGACGCACATAAGGTGATTGAAAACGAGCATTTTTAGGGTGATAAACCAGCACACGACCATCATTTGATGAACTCCATACCTTCTCGTCTGTAAAAATAGCTCTCCTCCAATATTCTAATGGCCGTTCTAAGTTTTCTTGTGCGAAATTCATTCGAGCCAGCTTCTGCCGTTCTGTTAATATCTGTTTTGAAGCAGCAGTAAATGACTGGAGCCCTCCTTCTCGTAAGCGCTCCAAAATTGTGTCCTTAGACAAATTTACCCCAACCCGCGCAGAAATCTGTCTGCTCGTTAAATATGGGCTTGCCTGAGCTACAGCAACTAGCGCGGCATCTTGTTCCCGAGTAGTTTTACGTGAAGCGCCTCCACCATGACGACACTTGAGGGTGTTTTCATTATTCCATCTAGATTTCCACAACGAAACTGTTTTTCGGGAACACGGTATTGCACGCGAAATTTCACTCTCCGTGTACCCTGCCTCAACTAAACCCAGAATCCTTCCTTTATCAACTTCACTTAAACGTCCATATCGTTCCATGGCTGAATTAACTGTGAACAATAAGTTTGAAACACAGTTCTAACACTCCAAGGGTATTTGTTTTGTTTTTCTCTCCTACTTAGAAACAAACAATGGTTGGTCAAATGAGCCGTCTTTTCGAGGTTTCCATCATGTGAAAGTTTTCACTCCTATGAGCCACTTGTGGGAATGTTAATAACACAAATTTTACCCAGTCGTTTTATAAAGTATATTATATAATTGAAGTTATAAAATACATATAATCAACATTAAAAAAGCAAAATTATAGCCTACTAGACTTTAAATATTAACTATCGGTATAGTTGAACACTAAGTCCAAATTCCCGGCATATTCAGTTTGGTTTTTTAGTCATGGTAAGTTCGGGGCTTGAATTCCAGATAGATGGACTGAGAATGTTTTGTCCTAATTTTTTTATAACCCTACCACCACCAAATTTTGGGTAGGCCTACATTAACTCTCAAACTATATCTTCCTCAACGCTACTCAATTCGAGTAATTAACATATATGCGTATATATAAAACGGCTGGTGAGACGCGATAATAAAAGAATAAATAAAATTTTGCCTAAGACCGAATGCCTGATACACCACATCCAACAGTAGTTCATCAAATGTTACAAGGCAAACTCATAGAAAAATTAATATTTTAGGCACAACTCAAATTTAAACATGATTTCTTAAGCTACTCCCTTGAATCGTAGCCAAGAACGATACTAATTAGTAAGAACCTTACAGTAAAGTAATAGTCGCAAAATGGTCTAGGGGTAAGGTATCGGATTTCTACGCTGGGAGTTCGGGGCTCAATCCTCGGTCGTGGCACAGATTAATCTGATTGCCAAACCCTTCCTTCACCTCTGACAAGACGTGTATTGATCTTATCTAGTGAATATGTGGAATACCAGGCATTCACCGTGGTTCGGATCCCACGTTAAACTGCAGGTCCTCCATTTCATCTCACAATCACCCTACCATGACACATTAGTGTAAGTAAATACAACCCGAACGGTTAGTAAGACGTGGTGGTAATAATGCTAATAATAATATACAGTCGCAAAGAAAACTAAATAGCAGTCGTAAGTTCATTCAACGTGGTGAAAATATTTTTATTTAGAGACGTTATCCATAATATTTACTTTAATCCTTTTTTTAATATGTCAATATTAAAACTACCCTGCCAAATTTTCTCATTTATAAAATAAAATAACAGGCTATGTTAAATTCTTATAAAAACGTGATTTGCAAGGACAGTATAAGAAATAAACAAAAACCGACAATGAGAGAATGGTGTCTGATAATAAACAGAATATAGGTAAATTAGATTAATGAACAATTATTTTCAAAATAATGAGGTATTTCATGTGCATACTTTTTAACAGAAGAAACCCAATCAGGATTCAAGCCCTGACTTTCTTGTCACAGGCAAAAAAAAAAAAATCAAACTTATTTAAACCTGACATCCAAGCTAGTTTACACCTTGTCTTCCTCACACTTCTTCATATAAGATCCTCCCCTCTCGCCACTCCTTATTTCGACCCTCCTTGAAAATGATCTTATCTAATACCTCCTATGCGTATAACCCGAACGGGTAGTAAGACGCGGTGCTAATAATAATAATAATAATACCTCCTTGACTCTGGAAGCCTAGCCTTTAACATCCAATTGAATAACTACACTCTAAACTATCGAAAGCGCATGGCTGGAGAGGACATCGCTTATAGTGTGTTTGGTGAAGGCAGGGCCTATTATACCACGGAACAAGATTGTTCGCTGTAGGCCTACTCATTTCACGGCAGCAAACAATAAGCACTGACTCGAAGGCCAAACAAAACAAACTCAAAAAATATCATTTAGTAACAAGATTAAGCCGCTTCGGTGGTCACATGTTCTAAGACGCTTCTCTCGCAATAGATTAGACTAACAATGACGGGGATATCCAGGTTCAATCCCGGTCGGGTTCACTGAGAGGGTTTTTTCCTTAATGGTTTTCAACTCTCCATTCACGCAAATGTGGGAACACTATCTGTAAATCAGCCTTACTTAGAATAAAAAAATTAAATTAAATAGCCTACAGGCGTAAAATCCGAATGGGTATGGTGCAGCACTAAAATATATATACATATATAATTATTTATATATATATGTTATTTGGTTCTGGACTATCATAATGCGGAGTTGTCTAAACTTATATATTAATATATTGCTTCCTTGAAAAAAAGAATAAGCACATTTAAAGTGCTCTATGCCATAGTAATGATTTAGTAAATAAATAACACATTAAACATTAAATTTATTTCAAAATGATAATAAACGTAAATCTTATTTAATTACAATTTATCTCAATCAAAGTATTTATCAAAACTGTTACCAATAGTGATATATAGGTAACATTAAATAAAGTATGTAGTCGAACTATAGTGCCACAAAGTTATAGTCAGTCATAATAACGTTGAAGAAACACATAAACTCACTTTAATAATTAAAATATCCAATGAATAATATTTTATCTAATCTCTTTTTATATATATATATACCCAGAAATAATATTAAATATCTTAAACTAGGATTGGGACCCTTAAATTATATAAGTTTTTTTACCTCAGCGTCTTAAAAATAAAGTAAAAATCTTTTAGATTTAATTTGTTATTTGCACTACATGTGTGGAATATAATAATTAATCGTTAATAAATTCATAATTAGCTATTCACAGTAATTAAGATTCTGAAAAGGGGAGACTTGCTTTATGTTACCATGTAAAACCAATAAATGTGGGTAGCACTGCTGCCAAAATAATATGTGATGTGGTAAAATCTTTAACAGCTAAAAAAAAAAAGATCCAGCCCATATATTAATGAGACAAAACATAATTAATTAAGTATGTAACGAATAAGCCTAGATATGAAATCCAAATAACCTGCACCAAGTGCACACTTGATCCATAATAATGCATATATTTAAGATTCGTAAAGAATGAAAGATAGCCAAACAACGCATATTATTAAGTCATTGAAATATTGCTGAAACTTTTTTTTACTAACTATTTTGGTTTCCTGATAAAGTTAGTTATATTTAATATAAATGAGTACACCTTAGTTCTCTTATTTTATTCAATAAGTAATAATCGATCTCACTTAGAGAGCAGCGTAGCATCCTAAGGTTTTATTTAAAAAATTTATTTGAGGTATTTAACGTGCACTTTCTGAACCTACTGATAAAATCAGCACACGAATTTGATACTACCTTAAAACTTGAAAATACACAACATCGCCATCCCATTAGCTCATCACTTTGAAAGGAGAAACACACATTTCACTAAAGATAAAACTACCGCAATGTAGGAATTGAACCTGGGATCCTCAGTTTAGTAAAAAAAACAAGCTATCGATTGTGCTAAGAGTCCTACCATCTTACCGTTAAATAAATCTGTAATTCGTGCTCTTGTAGGATTCTTTGTTTAGAACAAAATTCTAATAATAATAATAATGTAACCTATAATTATTTGAATATTATGAGATTTTACATTTAAGTTGTAGTGCAGACTACAAAATACATCATTTATTTTATTCTTGAAATTAGCTTGGAAGGAGTAATAGCTGTTGGCTTACTGCAAGACATAAATGTTTAGAAGATGTATGAAAGTTAACTGCATTTGAAACGGTCAGTATTTTGTTAGTGTATTACTTGCTAAAGTGAATAAGGGGATCCAACTGACTTTTTAGACAAGCGCCATTTAACTATTTTACGCTAAACTCAAACCTTCACGGCCAGCTAGCACACACAGAACGAACTATTTATTAATATGTTTGAATGCCAGGAAAACTTCACTGTTTCTCAGATAACCTTCATATAGTCAATCTTAAATTAATATACCAAAGAAAGAGTATTTAATGGAATTGCATACACATTCTTGTTGAAAGTTTTTTAAATTTTAGCACCACGTCTTACTACCCGTTCGGACAATACGCTTAAGTACTAATTATTTTAAAGGGATAGGAATTGGGGCGGTTGAATTTAAAGGAAGTGAACCCTCATTTGAGTGGAGGAAACGTGGAAAACCATTGAGGAAAAAATTCGCCCCAGTTCACTCGAGCGAGATTCGAACCTCGATCTCCCCGTCCTTGTCAGTCTAGCTCAACACGAAACTAGCGCGTTATTTATCTTCACCACCAAGTTAGGTCTGAGATTTGTTGATAATCTCATTGTAGTAAAAACATTATTGATTGAACTTAAAAAAGAAAGCCCCAAAATAATAGATTCTAGACCAGTGTGATATCTGCTCGAAATACATACAAAATTAAATATTTGATACTTATAGTAAACATAATTACAAAGTAAACTAAATATTCTAGGAAATGCCGTAAATGATTTATTTTCTACTGCATCGGTGGTCACGCGGACAAACAAATTTTCATATGGTCCATTTTCATTGATGGATAAAACAAGGTTCTCATACTGACCGGACATATTGAGGGACGTTTTCCTACATTGTTAACCAACTTCTTTCCTAACAAATATGGTTACATCCTCTTTAATTGGTATCTTCTTCATCACTATACCACAATAATTATTTAAGTCGTGTAGCCCAGATGAGTATCAGAGGTGGTTGAAATAGGTAATATTATATTACATATAAATATTCTCCTATAGTTCACTCTGAATTATATTATCCTCTTCGCGGAAGAGCGGAATTTAACCTTCTAGTTGACCCACAAAATTCATTATTGCTAGGCCTGTCAGCATTTCCAGGGACTCACAACATAACATTTGATTAAACTAATGGTAAAACCTGTCTGGATATAAATACAACATAATTTAAAAAAAAACTGCAATGCAATCGCTTATGTGGTTACAAATATCCCAGGTAACATATATATAACATCCATCCGAAACTTTAACAGGGACTCGAAACCCAAGAACTAAGTATATCATACTACAATTTGCCTGGTTAATATTCTACAGAATATAATGAACTACCTCAGAATCGGTTTGCTGTTCTAGAGATATACACAAATATCCGGCTCGTACTTCACCGAGACTCACAACACAAAACCTGATTATATCATGCTAAAACATGCCTGGATAAATATTCTACAAAAAAAGAAAAACTACTCCGCAATCAGTTAAGTGGTTCCATAGATATATACACATATCCAGCAGACACATCACCGGAACTTACACCAAAACACCCGATCATAATTACTATACTAAGAAATACTTGGATAAATACTCTACAGAATAATACAAATTACACCTTAGTAATTATGTGGTTCAATAAATGTATACAAACAATTGTCTGGCCCTTCACCGGGACTCACACCGAAACACCCGATCATAATTACTATACTAAGAAATACTTGGATAAATACTCTACAGAATAATACAAATTACACCTTAGTAATTATGTGGTTCAATAAATGTATACAAACAATTGTCTGGCCCTTCACCGGGACTCACACCGAAACACCTGACTATACACAAATAATGATAAAACCTGCCTAAATATTGGTCCAGTATTAAAGTAAAAACCACACTGCAATCAGTTAAGTGGTTCCAGAGATCCTAAGTTACAGATATAAACAAAACCGGCCGTATTTTTAACGGAGATTCAAACCCTGATTGTATGTATGCTAGATCCTCCCTTAGCAGACATCCTAATGAATATAAATAAACGCACCACAATTGGTTATAAAGTTCCAGGTATCTTTGGCAACAGGCAGACATTTTTAAAAACGGTACAGAACTTACAATATTATTTTACTTAAAGAAATTTACATTCCAAACCTTAAAAACGCATATATATCATTTAAAGTGTTTTTAAGCTCGTAAACAAAAAAAAAAAATTCTTTGCTTTTCATTCATTTAAACCTCCTCACTCTGATATTATATTAATACTTGCAGATGACATAACCAGTATTATGGTTTAGATTTACAGAATTTATTTAGTAAAAAAACAGATTTGATAAAAACAAAAAGAGTTAACATTATACATTTAATTTATTAGAAAATGATAATAAACGTAAATCTTAATAAACTACAATTTTCTCAATCAAAGTATTTATCAAAACTTTTTACTAATAGTTATATTGTGGCCGTTTTGGTAACATTAAATAAGGTATGAAATCGAACTATGGTATCACAAAGTTATATAGACAGTCATTATAACTTTGAAGAAACAAATAAATTTCACTTTTATAACTAAAATATGTCCAATGGATAAGATTTTATCAAATCTTTTTTTTTGTCTACCTGGAAATTGTATAAAATATTTTATATCAGGATTGGACCCTTATTATATAATTTTTTTAAACTTAATGTCCTAAAAATAAAGTAAAATTCTTTTAGATTCAATTAGTTATTTGCGCTACATATGTAGAATGCTATAATTAATCATTAATAAATTCATAATTAGCTATTCACAGTAATTAAGATTCTAAAAAGGGGGAGACCTGCTTTATGTTACCATGTAAAACCAATAAATGTGGGTAGCACTGCTGCCAAATATTGTGTATTTTACAGCTAAAAAAAAAAAGTCAGGCCATATATTAATGAGAGCAAACATAATTAATTAACTAGGTATGTAACGAATAATTGATTCTATTAGGAAGGGAACAAAAAGGTAAAATTAATTTAGTAGATCAAACCATTTGAACATCTCAAAAAGAAATTTCTCCTCCCCCATCACTCCTTTCAAACAGTCAAGATATAGTTTAAGGACTTAAGGCTTTCTTTAAATCCGGCCTCGGGTGCAGCTAGGCAAACTATTCTGCAGTCATGTGTGGAGGTGTAGGATACCGCGCGGGCGTTTAGCCAAGCAAGTTGCTACCTTTCAATCTCGACGGACGGTACATGAAACATTAATTTTATAGAATAAAGAATGATAGTTGAAAATGTTAATATCAGAACCTTTGTAACAATATGCAAACATATTAAAATTGAAACAAACTATATTTAAGATATTAGGCTCATGAACAATGTTCAAATAATTTGTTATTCTAAAATTAATAAAACATGTTTATGTTATTCATGCAATATCACAATATATATTACTGTTTATGATATATTTTATTTTATGTAGGTATTTAATTGAAACAGAATGACTAAGGAATTAGTTTTATAAAAATGTGGGTACACTTAATCTAAATATAACCTTCCTAGTTCTAAACTGAACGAGTATTAAAACCCGATGCAAAACAACTCTAACAATATTGACTAAATAAATATCAATTTTTAGTGAAGTATCGCTACTTTTTTCAAATCCCTATTAACAATGTATAAATTCAACAGTAATATGTTTCAACAAATTGTGTATTATTAGCTCTATACTTATTGATTTAGATAAGTGACAAAAGTTTAATATAATTCAGGACGTTTGTTCAAAAATGGTAAAGAAATGAGTTTAGGAGTAAATATGGAAAACACCAAGTATATTACTACCCTTTAAAACCCTTTTTCCAAAGGAATGGATCAGTTTAATTCTTTTTGAAGAAGTTGCCGATTCAAATTCAATTGGGAACTGTTTTAATAGATGGAAATGCAATCCAAGAAGAGATCTAAAACAGAATTCATGCAAGCGATGCTGAATATTATTCAGTTTGTAAGCTGTTGTCGTCTCATCTTTTGTCTCGAAGTATTAAGCTGAGAATATACAAAACTATATTACTACCCGTTGTATTTTACGGATGCGAAGCGGAGTCTCTAATTTTCTACCAAGATAAAAAAAAAATTAAGGTTTTTGAGTACAAAATGCTGACGAAGCGATTTGAACCTAAGTAAGATAAACCTACAGTAGAATGGAAAAAGTTGTATAGTGAAGAACTTATTATTTCTACGTATCCCCCACACATATTAAGGATAATATGTGCGTGGGATTAGGAGTGGTGGTCGTGTGGCGTGCGTGGTGTGTACACACAATTTTATTTTAATTTTTTTTTATTTATTTATCACCGCGTCTTACTATCCGTTTGGGTTGTACGCTTAAGTAATATTTACGCTAATGGGTTAGGAATTGGGAAGGTTGAATATAGAGGAATTGAACCCGCATTTGCGTGGAGGGAGAGTGGAAAAGCATTTAGGGAAAATCACTCCCAGTTCACCCGACCGAGATTCGAACCTCGATCTCCCCGTCCTTGGCAGTCGAGCTCAACACGACTAGCGCGTTAGCCAACTACGCCACCGAGGCGGGTCACAATTTTTAGTTGGGAATCCTCAGGATACAAGATACCTCGGTAGACCAAGGCGTCAATGGGACGATAGTATCAAAATATACTTGAAGAGGATTGGGTGTCTTGTTAGTGATTGGGTAGAATGTCTTAGGATAGGGTTAAATGGTGGACTTAGGCTCTGGTGGCCACGAACTTAAGGCGGGATGGAAGGGGATGCGAGAAAAAGCGGTGATTTTTCAGTTTTTATAGCAACTTTTTTATTTTGCCAACCCTGATTGCCAAACCCTTCCTTCACCTCTGACAAGACGTGTATTAATCACAGCTTGTGAATGTGTGGAATGCCAGGCCTTCACCGTGGTTCGGATTCCACGTTAAACTGTAGGTCCTCCATTTCATCTCACAATCACCATACCATTACACATTAGCGTAAGTGCGTATAACCCGAACGGGTAGTAAGACGCGGTGCTAATAATAATAATAATAATAATAATAATAATAATAATAATAATAATAATAATAATATTAATAATAATAATAGTTTTTGGCCAAAATAAATAAAATATGTCTCCTGTGCAAACACAGAATTTAATTTTCTTCACATAATGACCTCAACGTTTCTTGAATATCTGTCAAGGGTGTCCTGGAATATAATGACAACTTTTTCTTTTCATTCAAAAAGTTTCTCATCTAATGCTGCTATGCTTATGATGGATATTAAGGAACTAATGATTTCAATATGTGAAGAAAATATAAATTTATATTTACACTGGAGTAATATTTTATTTATTTTAGCCAAATTGTTTTGCCATTAAAACTACAAAAAACTTGTCTTTCTCACGTGGCCTTTCATCCCACCTTAAGAGTTCCTGAAGGTCAGATAATTAGTTAGCTATATCTTGGACGGGTTGTAGGATGTCAAGTAAAATAAACAATATAAATCGAGTTTATTTGAAAAGTTGTTAAGTGAATACAATGATTATATATTTCTATGTTAATTTTAGACTATCTTGTCTCAAGAGAAATTTTTAGTAAATATAATTGGGAAACTGGAGCTCATATTCTAAATCGTTTCATTAAAAATAATTAATAGGTTCATGTAACATAATCTTATATTTAGTTACATTATTTACACTTGACTGAAAACATATATAACGTGGGGAAGGGGGACAGAACGGGAAAGAGCGTAATTAAAAGGGGTAAAAATAAAATTCACCTAGCAACGTCCTATGGAAGCTTTTTATTTGTAATCCTCGCTCATTTAATCCATGATTTTAATCCCCTTACTATTTACCTTTATTTGCACCAACCAGCGAACTTTATAAATGTAATCCTTATTGTGTGGCAAATGTCGTAATGAATATGTACGAATTTATTCATGAGATTTGTGGTTTAAAAACTGTTGAACTCTCACATGTTTATGACGTCATCCATATTGGATGCAGTCATAAAACATTAACATCATCTAGCTAAATATCTACGTATCGGTGTATAAAATCTATGTGATATCTGAATGTCCTTTCAGGGCTCTTTTTTCCACTGCCCGGTAACCTAAGCCTAGAGTGTTGAAATTTGGTATAAAAACAATGGAGCACGCCATCTTTGTGAGAAATTTCCGAAACTTGAAAAAAATCAAGATGGTGGATCCAAAATGTTGGATGAAACTTACAAATTGAGTCCTAGAAAGCTTGCCATATTTATGAAAAAATATAATAGTTGAAAAATCCATTGCGGATTAAAAATGGTGGACGAAACGTACCAATAAAGTCTTGAAGTGCTGAAATTTGACATTGTGATGTTATTTTCGGTTAAAAGAGTTACTTATAATAGAAATCTAATAATCAGTTGACTAAATTCTTCAAAGATAATATATCGTTGACAATTTTACTGTTTATTTGTTTTAAATTTCATTCAAAACTCCTAAAGTTTTGAATATTCATTATTTATTCATGTACAATTAAAATATATGTTATACATATAATCTACTTACCTTTATTTCACTATATTAAATCATCTTTATTTATTTTTATTTTTATTCACAAATTGCCAACCCGCCATGTTTATTAATTTTGTTGGTAGGTGATTTTAACTCTATCTGCTCCAGAGAGTGGTTTATTTCGGAACTATTATGATACCAATGTTTTTTATGTTCTTGGACGCTTATAACATCTGGCTGTCTCTTGAAACAATAATTGACCCTAGCGGAAGATTATTCTTCTCTTTTTGTTTGGTGCCAAGTTTAAATTAATTCTAAAGATAACTTATGTTCATATGTAAAAATTATAATTTTCTTTATAGTAATACCCCCAATATCTAAATAATTAAGATTGTTTGCTTTATTCTTGCTTACAAATCCCGGCGAATGTTTTCTCCTAGGCCGGTGATTGTTTATTTTAAAACAAAAAGAACGTGTTTGTGTTTTGTCTAAAATTTTGTTGTGACTCTAAAATTGGCTTCGAAAGTGGAAGGAAGGATCCGATCTGGGGATCCTTCAATTATATTTTTGGAAGGGTTCATGGTGGTTCTAATCATCTAAAACTTCTAAAAGAGGTATAAGCTTGTGAAGAAGGTTGAGTGGAAGCACTCAAAGAAGATTTTTTTGTGGAAATTTAAGGCCGGAGAGTTAAATATTGACGGAGCTTTGATTCAACATTTTTACCAGAGCAGGGACCTTTTCGGGTGAGATCAAATCCATCTGTAAACATCCTGTTATGGATGTAAATAATTAAGCATAATCCTTAAAATTACTAAAGAAGGACAAATAATTTCAGTTTTTAAACTAGAATTAATACCTTTTGTCCACCTCAGAACAATAATTTTTTTTGTTCATTATTTGTTACATGTTATAAAGAATAAATTTTGTTGTTAAAATCCTGTTATTTGCTTAAAGAAATATTACTATCATACTCACAATTCAAGTGAGAGTTTAACAATTTCAAGTATTGCTTAACAATACTTATTTTAATTTTATAACCTAAGAGGCATGCCTTAGTAGGTAGGGTTTATTTAAGGATATCATTCACTACAATAATTAAAATCACTCTTTAAATTTAATTGTTTTATTGTAATTTACATCAATGTACCTTGTATTTTCTTTTGAACTTGCATCCCATGTATAGCGATGCTCAGTAGATTGGATTGGTCAGAGCAAGAATCAGAATCTGCATCAGGAAGTCTTCGGTTGTAAGTGTCCAACTTAAGTCCAAACTTTAGGTAAAGTCCAGGGGTCTTGAGAGAAAGGGTTTTCGTATTACCGCTGAGCAGTTTATAGGGATAAATTTATTCAATAATTAAAAATCTACCTATCTCACAAAATAAAAGGGATTGGTAGTTGGCGCCCAATAAAATACAATATTATATATTATTATATATTATAGATTATATCAAATTAAACTGATTCCTAAATTCATAAATAAAATAAATTCCAAAAATAAATAAAAATATAAATACATATATATTTTTTTTTTCATTACAACATGAATGCTATGGAGGATTACATATTTACTAAAAAATCATATACTTGAAAAATACAAGATGGTGAATTCAAAATAGTGGACGAAATATATAAATTGAGTCTTAAAGAGCTGAAAATTAGTATGGACGCTATGGAGTTTAGTGCTATCCTTATGGAAAAAAACAATATCTGAAACTTGAAAAATGTAATATGGCGGTCGTAGCGGGAAAATTGATTTCGATTTGGATGAAATAGGTGATTCAAAATATCTTTAACCAATAGAAAAAAAGGTCTATGGATGGTATATATACAATCTAGATTTTCAGTCATTTCTGATAAGAATACTACCATAAAACATATTTCCCAACCCTAAAATCACCCAACTACCAACACCACATACTACCAAAACTAAAAACAAACCCTAAAAATAAACGAAAACCAAATAAAGAATATCTTTTCATTAGTATTGCAACTAAACAGTTAAAAATCAAGTTGAAAACTATTGAATACTAAGGAGTGATAGAACAATTAAAATAAACAACTTCTGATAATAAAGCTAAATGAACTGTAGTTATCTTTAGTAAATCAAGATGCTAATTTTTCGTTATGTTTTGATAGGTTAATTTGGCTACAACTCACTTTGCAGAGAAGGGTTCACACTAAATATACATCTTAGTTACTGAATATAAAATAGAAGATAGACATAAGGTTTGTTACAATATTTAACTCTTTGTGTTTTGTATCAGCAACGGAGGCCGCCCCAGCCAGCGGGCCTGGTTAGCCGGGTACTGATAGGAGTGTAAGAAACACAGTAGAGGAGAGTATATCAGTAGTTATAGTCGTCTAGCGGGCCTGGTTAGCTAGGTACTGATAGGAGTGTTAATCCCTGGGAAAGTTGCGTGGCTGCTGGAATGTTCAGTTGGAAGTGCTTAATGCTATTTTGGGCAAAAAGAAACACAGTAGAGGAGAGTTTGTCAGTAGTTATAGTCGTCTAGCCAACTGCCAACTGGCCGACCGTTAGGAATGACCCAATATAATTGGCCGGTTTAAGGAAGTTGTATCAGGGGTGTGTTAGAAGAAATAGATAAAACAATCTGTACGTTATGCTGAAAAAAAAAAGATTTAATAATTAACGTTACCGTTTACATTTTCTCTGAGCCGCAATTTACGAGTTGCACAATACGTCAGTTTGAACGTAACAATTTCTGTAACAGAGAACAAAATTTAATTTAGGTTCCTTGGTGAACTGTGATGCTCTTTTTGATTTTTCGCGACCCTTTGGAGAGAGAAAGTATTGTGATCGTGAAAAAAGTTTAATTCGAGTTTGAGATGGATGTGTATGTTTTATGACACCACTAACCCTAAAAATTTGTTTTTCGCAATGCCGTCTCTTTGTCTGTGTGTATCTCAGCTTAGAGCCCAAATTATTTTACTGATTGGGCTAAAACTTGGTATCTAGGGTTTTCAAAAGGTCCTCCCAGAGGAGTTTTTGTAATTAGATATCTAACCACTCACTTTGTTGGCCGCATGGTCTAAGGCACTACTCTTGCAGTAGACTAGACTGCTGACAATGGGGAGATTTAGGTTTGAATCTCGGTCAAGTGTACTGAGGGGGTTTATCCAAAATGGTTTTTCACTCCCTCTCCACGAAAATGTGGGTACAATTTCCATAAATATTACCTTCCTCATCTCTAAAACCATCAGCGCAATTAATACATTAGCGTACAACCCTAACGGTTAGTGAGACATGGTGATAAATATATATACTTATAATTTTAAAAAAATTAAGAGTAGTTTATTTACGGGCTAGAAGAGAAAAAATCAATTCTTTTATAAATCCGTTTTATCTATATCGATTAAAATCCGTATATAGACACTGTTTAACACTATACACAAAATGGTGCATCTCATTTTTCCAGAAAAATTAGCACTTAAAGGGTATTTTAATACGCGGAAATATACAATATTTATCATATCTTCACAACTCTTTGAGATAGTACGAAATAACTTGTCATTGAAAAGTTGTAGGCATACTTGGAGTGTTTTGAAATGTGGTGCTGAAGAATACTTGAGAAGATCAGGTGGATAGAGAGACTGACATATGATGAAGTCCTAAGAAGAGTGAGGGAGAAGAGAACAATTTTGGATGTGATTCCTCGGCGCAAAGGAAACTGGATCGGACACATCCTTAGGAGGAACTGGTTTCTGCACGACGTTATAGAAGGAAAGTGTTGAGGGAAAGAGGAGCTTCGGAAGGAGGAGGATGACTTGAAGGAAAGAGGAAAATTCTGGGAGCTTAAGGAGGAAGCAGAGGAGAGGGCGCATTGGCGGTCTAAATTTACTGACCAAAGGAATGGGCTTCTCATATGACAGAACGCCTAATAATAATAGAGATATTAAGAATAAAATACCTTTATTAGAAATATATTTTTATAAAAACGATAGTTTCCAAGATATAAGAAAATATTTATTTTTAAAAGGCGGTTTGGGAAATGAGGATTTTGATTATTAAGCTCTTTGCTGAACAAATATGTTACATTTTCTCAACATGTTTCTGTAACAGCCGATATTATTTCATTAATGCTATTTGGTGGAGTATCAAACAATTTTCACATTGTGTTTCTGCAACAATGCATACAAGTTCATTTCAATTAACTTATTAATTGGATTAGACCTCGTTAATCTACAGAATTCTACTGAATTTACAGATTATTCTTTCGTTTTTTCTTGCGGTTTAGATAATCATTAATGCATATATATATATATAATATATATATTATATGTCTGTTGTATTTACCTCTTTAACATTTTTAGAGACTAGGGATTTAGGTTCAAATCCGTAAGGTACCAAATAAAAAAGGTTATATTAATGTCCCTCAGACTTTATCTTATGCTATTAAATTGTCCACTAGGAAAAGTGCAGTTACTATATTATCAAGTTTTTAACCTAACTATTTTTCTCCTATTTTAATTTGTGATTATTTGTATTACGTTTATATTTTATTCCTTATCTAGCTATTTTTTTTTCTAGATTTGGGTGCTTCAATCAGAGAAGCCAAACTAATAATTTGGGAAGTATTGACCTTGTCGCTAAGTCATGTGTAAATATGATTAATAAACTATCGAAAGGTATAGTGAGAAATAGTTTTCCATTTGGCAGTTAAGTAATTTTGTTCGGTAGAGAGTTGTTTCAATGTTTACCAGTGTTCCCCCATTCACATAGAGTCTTTATAGCACTAGCAATTATATAAAAAAAAATGGCTGAAGTACTCGGCGTTACCCGGGGTAGTCACGCAATTTATTGCCTGGCTACCCCGGGAAACACAGCGTTTGCTCGAGACAGAAAAAACTATTCCGACCCAGTTTTTAATGAATTTAAAAACAATCTAGTCCAAATTTTAAAATTCCAGCTTCTAGGTGTTTGTTCACAGGAAATACCAATTATTAAATTTCATCCCTTTGCAAGAGATAGATATGTTGATGACAGACAGACAAACAAACTCATCATTTTTTAATATAAATAATATTTTGAGGTCAGAGTCTGTGATTCGAAAGCTGACTAGTAAATTGCGTTCACAAGGCCCGAACTATAGTTAATGACTTCTGAAGCTGAAAGACGGACAGCTCTTCAATAACGATAGGACGGAAAATATATCATCTAAGTACCAGGCCAACTTAAAGTTAGTGACATAGTAAAAAAACCTTTGTCAGTCAGTGATACAGTTAAAGAAATCTTTGGCAGTCAGTAATATAGTGAAATAAACTTTTCGCAGTCAATGATAGGCCTATACTTAAGGAAACCTTTGGCAGGCGGTGACATAGTCAAGAAAACCTTTGGCAGCCAGTGACATAGTCAAGAAACCTTTGGCAGCCAGTGACATAGCCAAGAAAAACCTTGGCAACCAGTGAAATAGTCAAGAAAAGCCTTGGCAGCCAGTGACATAGTTAAGGAAACCTTTGGCAGCCAGTGACATGGTCAAGAAAAACCTTGGAAACCAGTGAAATAGTCAAGAAAAGCCTTGGCAGCCAGTGACATAGTCAAGGAAACCTTTGGCAGCCGGTGACATAGTCAAGAAAACCTTTGGCAGCCAGTGACATGGTCAATAAAAGCCTTGGCAGCCAGTGACATAGTCAAGAAAACCCTTGGCAGCCAGGGACATAGTCAAAAAAACCTTGGCAACCAGTGACATAGTCAATAAAATCTTTTGCACTTGTATTAAAACCAGGATATACTAACATTTGCAACTATGTCGATACTGTGTCCAAGGAACAACGATGTGACGTCTGGAAATTCTAAAATTACTGGAAGGAAAAGTTGTATAATCTATTGATTTATATGAGGAAAAGTAAATGGTTAATCATGGAGTTGAGTTCCCCAACATTCTTACTCCCTCAGGTATGCCTCCATATAAACTGAATTTGAAACCAGATGCAATAGCTATGTTGCTACGAAATCTAAATACCAAAAGAGGGCTGTGTAGTGGAAATCGATTAGAATTCAATAAGTTGAGCAAAAATTTAATTTCAGAAGCCATCCTCGCAGGTCTATCCCGTTGTAACCCAGCCTTTAAACCTCGGATGGATCTCGCACCTACCGATCCAGACCTGCCTTTTATACTTCTCTGACGACCGTCCAACTGGCATTTTCCATGACAATAAGTCTCAACGACAGATCCTGGTCAGAGCTGGTGTCTACCTTCCCACTTCAGTGTTCAGTCATGGCAAACTCAAGAGTGCGCTGCGTCACAGACATTAAGTTGTAAACAGTACAAAATAATACGTCAAGGTGTCCTTATAAAGAAAGAGACCAACATATATCTTCGTCTTAATTCAACAACCAGGAAATTGGTTTGATGTTATTTCTATCCATCCAGAGCTGGGCATACACTCAGCTTTTTTGCTGGTTAGTGATGCCCGCACCATCTGGTAGAAATACCTTATCTACTAAGGAGGTTCAGAAAGTGTGATGACTACCCGTTTCCTTCCACACTGAATTTCTATTAGCGTGAGCGAAAGGGCCCATCAATTTTGCCGGGAAAGGTATTTTCACATATCTTTCAGGGTTATTTTACATACCACAATCGACATGGGACCAACGGCTCTACTTACCCTCCGAAGGAAGTTGTGCTACGGATTTGTTGTATTGTTCAAGAAAACCTTCTTCAGCTTGGTTGAAGTGTTTCACTAAGAATATGTACAGTAGCCCCATGGCCTCTTTGGTGCTGACTGACAGTTCACAGCTGACTTCTGACAGTCAAAATTTAGGTATATACCGAAATTTTGACTGTCAGAAGTGACAGCTGCTAACCACATGTTTTTTGCAGATCATATGGTTCGGCGTAGAGATACATAATTTGGTCCGGTAGCTTTTCAAAGCCGTCAGCTGTCAGCTGTGAGCTGTCAGTCAGCACCAAAGAAGCCATGGCCCTACTGTAATCTTACAGACATTCAAGCAAAGAGGGCACAAAGTTTTTGGCCCATATTATCTTCTTATTCAGACAACTGCATGCAAAAAAAAATAATTGTTTGAGCATTTATAGATTTATGGTCGATGGTATTTAAAAATATACCTATTCAACAGGAATGCCTTAAAATGACCAAAAAAATTATTAAAAATGACGCAATCTAAGAAAGCATGACTTTAAATTCCTAAATGACAAAAAATACATTTTTACAACAAAGTGATCATGAACAGAATTTATGTATTCATAAGCATTGTATGTGACAAAAAAACTTCTCCTTGTTATTCTCCCACAAGTGAGCTATACCGACCAAGCGGCCGCCACCCCTAACAATTATAGTACCAGCATTTGCGAATAGAGAGTGTTATAGGTCTGCAAAACGAGCCCTATGGCTGTTAATCTCAGTTTTCTAAGCCGGAGCTGTTACTTATTTATTAAAGTAGCTCCTCATTTGTCCTAACGAGGCTGAGTTTTAACTGTTCCAAACTCACTGCTCCACAGATAAATTCGGGAAGCATCGGGGATTGAACCTGGAACCTCTAGGTCTGTAGCTAATAGCTCTGACCACTAGACCACCATGTCATCAAAATCCAGCCTCTGCTTATGACAAGAGCTATTGAGAATATTATGTGTGTAGAATTAAACTGGGTAGATCTACCGAAGCAATATTTTATTTAATTTTTCCCAAATTTTTTTTTTAAGCTCACGTCCATCACATACCATGATACAATAAAACAAATATATAATTTCGCTATTGGTGTAGTGGATTTTCAAATCCTATCGCTTATATCCATCCCCCTGTGTGATGAATACTGGGAGACTGTACGTATATAACGAGGATATTAACTCGTGCTTTTAATGTTGGCCCCACTGAACGCGACAGTTCAGTTAAAATGGAGAGATAAAACCACGACGGAGTAAACCACACGGAAAATATTTGATTCGCGTATGAATGGATGGCTTTTATCCACTCTGTGTGTGTGTGTGTGTGACTCGTCGCTTGTTTTATGACGTCATGGTAGGTGATGGTTTAATGGGAATAACCAAGACCGTCTACGATATAGGTGAATCTTGTTATAACTGAGACCTCCATGCCAGAATGTTGGTGGTTGTGACGTCACCAGAAAAGGTGATGGTTTAAGGTGGGATTGTAGGGAATGCAAAAAATGATCAATGTTTATGCACTTTTTATAGCAATTTTTTTTTTGTCAAACTAGATCAAATATTGCTCCAATATAAACATAGAGTTTAATTTTATTCACATAGTGACCTCAAAAGTTCTTGAATATCTGTTAAGGGTGTGTTAAAATTTAATGAAAACTTTTTATTTTAATTTAAAAAATTTCTCATCTAATGCCGCTATGCTCATGACAGATATTCAAGAACTGTTAATATCAACATGCGAAAAAAATTAAACTCTATATTTCTACTGAAGAAATATTTGATTTATTTTGATAAAAAGAAAAGTTTTTCTATAAAAACTGCAAAAACATTAACATTTTCTCGCGTTCCCTACATTCGTACTACCCGCTTCGGAGGCCACGTGGTTTAACGCGCTACTTTCATATTAGACTAGACTGCCGAAGACAGGTAGATCGGAGCTCGATCCCAGTCTGGTGCACTGAGGGTGGGTTAAATGGTTTTCCACTCTCCCTACACGCTAATGCGGGTGCATTTACTCCAAATTAAGCCTTCCTAATCCCTAACCCATTGGTATAGCTTGTACATAGACGTATAATCCTAACGGGCAGTAAAACGCGATGTTAAAATATATATATATGCTCTTTAGCAACTATACAGTGTGACACAGAAAGTCCTAATTATTTTAATCAAGAATATCAGTACACTCCCTCTCAATGTGACGCTTAGCCTACTGTGAGAGTTACGAGGCCTAATATCTTACGAGACCCACTTCGGTGGCTGCATGACCTGTCACGCTACTCTCGCAATAAGCTAGTCTGCCAATGTCAGGGAGATCAAGGTTCAGATCTTGGTTGGGTGTACTTCGAGTGGTTTTTCCAAAATAGTTTTATATTCTCCATGGAAATGCATATAAACTTCTCATATGTAAACCTTCCTAATCGCTAAAACCATTAAAGAAATTAGTACATAAGCGTATAAACCGAACGGGTAGTAAGACACAGTACTATAAACATATTTCTTAGAGGATACAGCTACTAACTAAATAAAAATAGAGTTGGGTAGTTATTATATAAATGATATTCTAGATGAAATAAAATTAGTCAGTTTAGTTACTGTTACATAACATTTCATGTCATGCTGCCCGGGGGACATTTCATTTTGCTGATAGTTGTATAGAAAACAAGAGAATACCTCATCTAACAATACATACCAATAGTGAACAATGGGTAACTTTGAAACAAATACGTGCTTTTAGATGAAACTATTATGTAGAGGAAGTGCGGGTAATATGGAACACCATTTACATTTTCATTAATATCAAAGCGTATTTTCACATTTTGTCGTTGAGTTCAATATTAAACTTACGAGTAATATGTTTTTAACTATTTTTTTGTGTTTAAAGCAAAATTAATAACTTTTAATATCCTGTGGGAGCACTTAAAAGAGATGTGGAACAAATGAGGGAAATATGGAATATGGAGGTCAATATGAAATATTACACATTTTATATAAAAAATAATTATATTTACTAAAACTAACAAATGTTTCATAAGAAAGTGTTAAAAAAACATGCAAATATTATGTGTAAAACAATAAAATAGTAATAGTAACGAATCATTGAAATAATAGATTATATTAAAAAATAACTAATTAATAAATTAGTATATTAATATATTAATAATGAATTATTAAAATATAATAGACTAAAATATTGTATCAGGTTCTAATGTATCATTGTTCTCTTAATATGTTTCTTAGGGGCTTGGAAAAATGTTTAAGATAACGTTGAAAAAAAAATCACTTGCCAAATACTTGAAAAATGTGCGGGCACTATGGAATAGTAGTATTCCTTATTGCCCGACTCGCCATTTTGGAAAACAATATTTTTTGTTAGGTTTTAGTAAAATTACAGTAAAATAATATTTTAACTCAAAGAACATGAGGCATAGGCATGATTGGTGACCTGGTGGTCTAGGGGTAAGGTGTCAGACTTCTGTGCTGAGGGTCCGGGGTTCAATCCTCGGTTCCGGCACAGATTTATCTGATTGCCAAACCCTTCCTTCACCTCTGACAAGATGTGTATTAATCACAACTTGTGAATGTGAGGAATGCCAGGCCTCCACCGTGGTTCGGATTCCACGTTAAACTGTAGGTCCTCCATTTCATCTCACAATCACCCTACCATTGCACATTAGCGTAAGTGCGTATAACCCGAACGGGTAGTAAGACGCGGTGCTAATAATAATAATAATAATAATAATAATAATAAATAATAATAACATAGGCATGAGTGAGCCTTAACCTAACGATTTGATTATAATTAATAAGAAGAGTAGAGTAAAGAAATACAGCATGATAAACACTAGCCTGCAAAAGTTTTTGTGACAGCCAAAACATACAATCGTCTTTCACAAAACAATCAGTTGATCCGTCGAAATTAGGGCGTCACTAGCTGTTCGAAATTATTTTCTATAATAGTTGAAATAGTTAACGATAGATGGTGACACTTAACATATGAGAAACAATGGTATTCCGTACTGCCTATTTCATAATACCCGCATCTCCTCTACTAATTGAGTAAATAGAGAAATATTCACACGTGAACTGAGATTTGAACCTTGGTGATCTGGATATACACGCCAAACCATCTAACATCAAAGCTACATTTCAACTTTCATGGCAATAACTCTATCTTACTGCTATAAAACTACTAGATCTACTTTAAAGTACTCATACGCCAAGTCCTGTTATCTGCAGATATAATTTAATATAGATATTATCAATACCTATAATATAACACTAAAAATATGTTTTTTTTAAAATTCTATCCCGTTTGTATTTTTTTAATGTGAATTATATTTCATCATTATAAGCTTTTACGTAAATTGCATCCCTCCTAGTAAGAAAATGAGCAAAATAAGCTTCATTCAATTTTGGAATATTATTTTACTTACGAAGTTAATACAAGTTCTAGGCCTACGGAGGATCTATGTGAAAATAGAAATGAAATGTTTTTAAAAATCTATTTAACACGAAATGGAATCCACACCACCTTTACTAATGATAAGATGGAATTTTCACAAGAGCTTTAAATCATAAAATCTTCGGGACGGAATTTATGTCAATCATAAATAATATATTAAAATGTTATCAATGTTGAGCGTAAAAAAATTATGTCGTTATTTTTTAAAATTTTCTTTCTACCTTTCCAGCTATTTTGTTTGTATTTATACACAATCACTTCATCAGAATGTAATCGCAAAAGACGTGGTTGTTTCATTATAGAATTCCCAATGTGGCTTGATATGTATCAAGTGGAAAAGCCTAGTTATATCAGTACAAGCAGAAATCTATAAAGATGAAAAATTACCTATTTACAAAGAAGAGGCCTTGGATAGCTAAGCCTGCAGAGTGGTTGACTCATAAATTTGGATGGTCAGGGTTTAATTCTCTGTCGAAGTGCATCCTTTATTTACACAATAAGTACTTTTACTTCATTTTCACACTAGTATTATCTACAGAATGTTGTGGTTATCTATATTAAGACAATTAGGTTTAATAATAAGATATTTAGCTATAGTTTATTCTGACTAAGCTTTTATTCACAACCATCATAGCCATATACACTATAATCAAACTATTATTATTTACAAACCTTATACTCTTCGTTTTTAACTAGTCAAGCTTAATTTAAATTAAACTTATTATCCAAACAAAACAACGTTAATTATATTCACTGTAATCACTCCGATATATTTTAATCACTTGTATTATTAACTTAACATAAAGTTTTTAAATTAAATAAACTAGTAGCTGTCAAAGTTAAAAATCTCAATAATCCTTGGAGTCTGAAGTTAAAAGAATATTAATATTAAGAAGGGAGATTTTTATGGGTTTAAATACTTCAATTATTCCTAGAGGAGATCATTTATAGAGTCTACTAAATAAAAATTCCCCCCAAAAATAAGAAATAGAAGAAAATTTCAGATGTAATAGATAAGATGATCCCACATCGCAATCCTTTAATAACTATGATTGTATGACTCCTCGGGAAGTTCTTTCTCATCATTGTACAGCAGTAAAAATTATAATAGTTTGCTCGTCCATCGATATATTCGAAATATTCTGTGCAATATATCATTTTCATATTAATATTCGAAGCAACTTACACAGCTACAAACCCGAACAATTTTTTTGTTTGTTTCAAGATCTCATGAAACGTCAACATTTTATCAAAACCTCAAATTCAATTTATTTGCCTATCACAATACTTCTGTCTTTCCAAGGGGCTGAGAGAAAATATAAATACACAGCTTCAAGTTGTTTATAAAATGTTTGACACATTTGTATGTACAATAAATAACAGTTTATTTCTTTTCTTTCAGATCGACGTGATCCCGTTCTGATGACGTCTTCTCCTTGAAGAATTGACTCAATTCGCTTCTGAAGAAGAATCTAGCAGAAGGAAAGAAAAAAAAACTGTTTCGATAACTAAATATGTGTTCATAGTAATTGGGTGAAATATTTATAGTGTTTTAGGCATCATTACAGGGTACTATAAACTTTAATATAAACGTGAATATGAATGAGATAAATAAGCTATTACAAAATTAACTTATTCTGTAACCTTAGCTCTGCTACTTTGTATGTGTGATGTGCATTGGAATGTAAATATAGTATATATTTTTCAATATAAATTTAATCAAATGAAAATTAAATATATTTAGAGCTAACTAATTAGAAATATCCGGAGGATAGAAAGATCACGTACAATAATCCTGCCAAGGACAAGTTTGCAAGAAATTTCAAACACCAGCTCGGTCGTATCTGGTGAAGAAACTGATAACCTGACGTACACTCGTGGAGGTCAGGCCCGCTAACCACGCTGATAGCAATGAAGCCTCATCCCACGTCGTCGTGAGTGAGGTCGGAGGGGTGGCAGTAAACGATGGAGCACAAGTCCACGTGGCTGACGCCGCCCCCTCTGCACAACAGCACCTGCACCCCCCACCCCCGGTACTGGGTCAGTGGAGAGATCACCCTGTGGGGGGTTACTCAGGCCATGTTCATTCTCATGCTGTCCGTCGGCATCCTGACTGCAAACCTGCTGGTAATCCTTGTCATCAATAGCAGGAGATACTCCAAGTACATCCACTCACAGGTCAGTGTCCACCCCTCCTGACTGTAAACCTGCTGGTAATCCTTGTCATCAATAGCAGGAGATACTCCAAGTACATCCACTCACAGGTCAGTATCCACCCCTCCTGACTGCAAACCTGCTGGTAATCCTTGTCATCAATAGCAGGAGATACTCCAAGTACATCCACTCACAGGTCAGTATTACCTATCTTATGTCTGCACACCAGCTGGTAATCCCTGTCATCAATAGCAGGAGATACTCCAAGTACATCCACTCACAGGTCAGTATCCACCCCTCCTGACTGCAAACCTGCTGGTAATCCCTGTCATCAATAGCAGGAGATACTCCAAGTACATCCACTCACAGGTCAGTATCCACCCCTCCTGACTGTAAACCTGCTGGTAATCCTTGTCATCAATAGCAGGAGATACTCCAAGTACATCCACTCACAGGTCAGTATCCACCCCTCCTGACTGTAAACCTGCTGGTAATCCTTGTCATCAATAGCAGGAGATACTCCAAGTACATCCACTCACAGGTCAGTATCCACCCCTCCTGACTGCAAACCTGCTGGTAATCCTTGTCATCAATAGCAGGAGATACTCCAAGTACATCCACTCACAGGTCAGTATTACCTATCTTATGTCTGCACACCAGCTGGTAATCCCTGTCATCAATAGCAGGAGATACTCCAAGTACATCCACTCACAGGTCAGTATCCACCCCTCCTGACTGCAAACCTGCTGGTAATCCCTGTCATCAATAGCAGGAGATACTCCAAGTACATCCACTCACAGGTCAGTATTACCTATCTTATATCTGAAATTACCAGCTCTGGTGGCCAACAAGGTGTTAGGCTCGCAATTGACTGTACTTAAACTGTGACAGGCCTCTTTGAGCTCACTAAATGTAGATTGACTTGTCGTCTCTTTATCTTTTTTTTCCCTAAATTAAATATGGTTTGAGACCTTTATTAACATTTTCATTAACGACTTTGCCTACATGGAGAATTTCGAATCTATTTTGTGAAGCGGGTTGCGTCTTAACTTGAGGCACCTAAGCAGTCTAAACACTATCACATTTAGACGCCAATATTCAAAAGAGAAAGGGGGAATAAAATTAGAATTTCACCCTGAGAGGGCTTTTGTCTATGTGCTGACAATCCTTTCCCTTTTCTTCTGACGAGTTTACTCAGTCACTTTAATATTTGCTCCTTGAAAACATCGACTGGCTTTTTAATTATATATTTTTCTTGTTTTATTTAGATAGACATATGCTACCACGGACATTTTTAATCTACATCCTGGTAGGAAGAATCCTACAAGTCATTTTAGTGACCAAGCCAAACGGCCTAAGTTGTAGAGAATTTATAAAAAAATGTTTACAAAAACTACTTAAATTAAAAAATTAAAATTTTTTGTGTCACTGTAGAATTATTTAAGAATTTATGGTTTTTGTTTCAAACTCTTTAAAAATCGCCGAGTCAAACGTAAATTCAATAACATGGGAAATCCTATCTTGAAAAGTTACTAAAACTTCAATAAATCATATTACCTGCTTCGTTGGCCACATAGCTTAATGCGTCACTACAGCGAAAGAATGGACTTCCGATGACTGGGAGATCAGGGTTCAAATCCCGGTTGGGTGTATTGAGGTTTTTTTCCTAAACGATTTTCTACTCTCTCTCCAAGAAAATATGGGTACACTTCCTATAAATTTAGCCTTACTCCTCCCTAAATCATTAGCGTAATTGGTAATATATCTTGATTCACACGTTTGCCGACAATAGTGAACAGAATCTGCTTGATTGGCGCAGCACCTCACACCCATGATGCATTGCGACGCAAACTTAAACTGCTAATTGTGAACATATTTTATTTTCTAGTAGATAAATATAGCCCATATTTTAGATCATTCTCTTGATGGATGATTACAAATTATAATGTTGTGTTGTGGCACAGTCCAATACATCGATACACACGATTTCCACTAACGGGTTATTTCAAATCTCCTCGCAAAAGCCAACGAATTTATCTGTTAGCTTCTGGCTGTAGAGCGCATGCGTTGTAAAACGCGCATACGCAATGATTTGAGATGGTTGAGTTTGAGATTTGATTGGCTCTCCTGTGCCGAACATCTCGGGAAGAGCGGATGAAGTAGAGATGTGTTGAACTTTAGAAGAGCAACTCGCGCCGATGGGGCGTAAATCTTGTGATTGGCTTAGAGCTCGTCACGTGATCACGTTTCTGTTCTGCGCTAGTTTTTCGGCGAACGTGTGAATCCACAGTTACTGTGTATTCACACGTTCGCCGAAAAACTAGCGCAAAACAGAAACGTGGTCACGTGACGCGCTCGAAACCAATCACAAGATTTTCGCTTAATCAGCGCGAGCTGTTCTGCTAAAGTTCATCTATTCTCTTCTCTACTTTGTACGCTCTGCTCGAGATGTTAGGCACAGTAGAACCAATCAAATCTCAGAACCAACCATCTCAGATCAGTGCGCATGCGCTTATGTCAAAGGATGTGTTCTACACAGCCAGAAGCTAACAGACAGCTTCGTTGGCTTTTGCGAGAAGAATTGAAATAACCCGTTAATGTAAAGCGTTTGTATCGATGTATCGGATTGTGCCACGACACAGCGTTATAATTTGTAAACAATTATCGGGACAATGTTCTAAAATATATGTTTATCTACTAGAAAATAAAATATGTTGATAATCAGCTGTTTTAAAGCGTTGCAATGTATCATGGGACAATTTAAAGTGTGTGAATTACTGCGCAGATTCTGCTTTCTATTTTTTTGCGAACGTTTGAATCAAGATTAAGACCGCCAAGTCTCTCGGCTTTTCTTAGCCTCTCGTGAATAGGCCCCTACTGTTTCGAGTCTAGGAAAACCGGACTTTGATACGTCTTCTTGTTCGGGCGTAATGTATTATCTTAATTCTTGGCTCTAATCAGCTGTGAGATAAGCTCTTAAAGTTTAGGTATTTTAAATCACTACTGCATAGTTATATCCCTAATTAAAATTTAATTTTTACTTCCCTTGTTCAAATTCATATTTGACATTGTAGTTATTATGGTATATTAACTAATTCTCTATGGTATTCAATTTGACTGTTTTATTCGTGGCAACGCACCTTGAAATGTAATAATCTATAACCATGGATGGCAAAGATTATTTACAAAAACATTGATATATTATATATTGGACAATTTATCGATATATTTCATAATCGAATTACACTTTAAAGCTTGTAAATCAAAATAAAAGTAAACCATGTTTCCTCTTATTTTAATAACTGAATCCATTTTTTAATTTTATTTTATCAAACCTGTTTGCTATACTTAACAATTAGATAAAAAAGTTAAAAGTGAATAGAGGGGTAGAAAAATTGCATTATAGAACACAGATGTATCGAATGAAAATACATCGATATACTAGATGAAATTGCTATCATTAACAGCAACCAATTTATATAAATATACTCTTTCTAATCCACATTTTATCAAAATATACACTTTCCTTTATCTAAATTCACAATGTGTATTTTTTTAGCACCATGTTTTTCTTTCCATTCGGGCTATACACCTATGTACTAATTACACCAATTTTCTAGGGATTAGGAAGGTAGCATTTAGAGGAAGTGTAACCACATTTGCATGGAGGGAGAGTGGAACATAATTTCAGAAAAACCCTCAACACTCCCGACTGGGATCGAACCTTGATCTTCCCGTATTATGGCAGTATATGTTTTCTAAAACTACTATATAATACTGTTATTAAAAATAAAGCTATAGTGATAGTATTTGATGTGATTGATTATGTTTGTTTCAGCCGAGATATTTGCTTACCTCCTTGGCCAGCAATGACCTGGCTATAGGTTTGTTCGTCACCCCAACCGGTATACTACCCGCTCTGCACCACTGTTGGCCGTATGGGGAAATCTTCTGTCAAATACAGGTGAGCAAACCAATATATTCTCTCCAAAAATCGTGTGACCATTTTCATATATTTTTTTTACGCGAGAACAAAAGGGAAAGTACCATATATCATAATACGAGAGCACAGTATGTCACACGAGTTGATTGGGAGATTCGGGTGTCTGGAGAATCGACTCTTTCACATAGCTAACTTACAAATATTTTATAAGTAAAGCCATAGTTTTTTGTTTTAGTTCACACAGTTTCAATTTTTAAAGAAACACACTTTCTTTGTAATATTCTTCTCAGAGCTTAATATACCCTTTTTATGACTAACATTGTTGAATCTATAAGTTATTCCCATTTTTTTCCTTACTTTTTTTGCTATTTACATTCTGATAAATTGATTGCTTCCTTAGAGTAATTTTGGTTAGTCAGTTACGATCTTTAAGATCTTAAAAATCTTATTTTTTAAAAGATGTCATATTCTTAGCACCTCGACAGATGCGGAGGACCTATTCTTAACAAAGACGGTTCATATAGGCCTAATCGAAAATTTAAACAGTTTGATTAAGGGAAAAACATCCCTATCTACTGAATAGAACCATTTTAAGACCAAATTAAAAGGACTATTATTACTACTGACTAGTACAGGGTGGCCCATGGAAAAGTAGCCCACCTCCTATATCAATCATGCACCTCACTCTGAATTGGAGGAGGTCAATCCTCTTCCACCCCGTCTTCTGCTTTAGACAAGCAGTTCACTTGATCTTTCTTCATGTCACAAAATGGGTGGAAGGGGATTGACTTCCTCCAATTTAGAGTGAGGCGCCTGCTGGATATAGGAGGCGGGCTACTTTTTCGTGGGCCACCCTGTAGTTCTGTGTACTGCTCTTTCTCTTCAACAAATAAGAGTAAAGTAGTTCTAAAACGTGTCTTCTCCCAAAAAATCGAAAATTGAGATACGTACACTACTGCAATCTAAGTAATATGTTCCAAAAAATATCTTCTCCTTGTTAAATTAATAGAAGAAACATGGCTGTTGTTCCAAAATGTGTGTTATCCACCAAATGTTTGTTCCATAACTTGCCTTCTCCTTATGTTTCCAAAATAAGTCTTCTCCAATGCTACCATGACCGTTATTGTTATGATGTTGTTCTAAACTAAGTATTATCAATAAACGTTGCATCTAACACAACACAAATGTATTATTTTATGTTAATAATTATTAAACTAGAGATTATATACGGTTTTCAATATGAGCAGAGAATAAATAGGTGGGCTAAATTTTGTAAACTTTGGCAAACCTGTATTTTGTCAGTTGTTGGTTAAAGTAATCTACTGTAAAGTACCTGTGATCAAGACAACATGATATTGAAATATTGTAGTGCCACTGCTCCCAGAATAGATCTTGCTGCCAAAGAAAAGATATTTCTATTTCATATCACATTAAAAAAGCTACTCTTCGCCCAGGCACACCATCAAAAGTGCCTGTATGTCAAAATACATTTTTAGGAATTTTGATTAGTGTCTCCAAAACTAGAGTTCAAAACATTTGCAAAACGCATTACATTAAAGGTGAAGCACTTAAAGAGAAGCGAGGGGGTGATACTTGGTCACAGAAATATGAAGGAAAGCGACAGGCTATTTCCCAGTTCATTGAATGCCTCAAACCTATCGAAAAACACTACTACCGTGATAGGTCCAGCAGATTATACTTTCCATGTGATCTCTCACTTAACAGATTATGGTGAAAGTACAATTCTCAGTGTGAGAGTAATGATCTTAGAGTCAAAAAGTTGTTTTTAGGTGCTATGTAAATAAAACATATAATATTGAATTTGGGCAGCCAGCGACTGATATTTGTTCATACTGCTCACAGGTAGACAGTTTACTTTAAAATACCACAAATGCAGAAGAAAAAATAAATTGATGATTGATAAATGCATTCATGTGCTTGGATACAAAGCGTTTTATAATTCCTTAGAGAAAAAAGACGATAATGTTTTGACAATCTCGTATGACTGTAAAAAAAACCAGGTTCTTCCAAAAGTGCCAGACCAGTCGGCATATTATAGCTGAGAGTTATATACTTATAGCTTTACCGTTTGCAGGGGGTCATCAAAAGATCCACTAGATAAGCAGAATGTTTTCAACTATAACTGGCTTGAGATTGTGCTGTCTTTCATAATTTGAAGACAATTACACTCGAGCCTGAAATTAAAAAAATCAAAACATTTTGTAGACGGGTGTGGGGAAGTGAATAAAAATTCCCTTATTGTTGGAATGGCTTCTAAGTGGCTGCTTTGTCCTGCACCTCCACAGGTGCAAACATTGGAGTTTTACTTCCCTCTCAATCCTAGCAAACACCCTGTCTGCCAGAAGAAAAGAATGACCAGTTAAGGTAAGTGCCCACTGGGTTGGTACCGCACGGACGGAACGGAAATTACAACTAATTCGTAACCAAGAGGCACCCACTACTTCGGTACCACCGGAA